>JAXCGZ010015288.1:0-102500 GCA_037179515.1 Halocaridina rubra | reverse complement strand
CTCCCTTGTAAGGGGGTGGCTAAACCAAGAAAAACGCAGTCACCGCAATCAGCACATACCTCAACGACTACTCTTAGCTCCTTGGGGATAAAGGGAAACCACATTTCCCCCCTTCCACTCTACTTAGTTTTTCTTGCACAGTAGAAAAAATTAAAAAGTCTGGCTCCTGCGCATTGATGAAGGGGCCAACTTGTAATTACCTAATTGTGCTTATGGGAAAGGGCCCTATGCTTGTAACTTCCCGTCTCCTAGTCGGTTCCATTTTTGTGCTCAGTGTTACTTATCATATTTGCCCTTAAACCTATGAATTGAGTTAGCATTAACTACTTCCTCGCTTAGTGAATTCCAATCATTTTTTATTAAGATAACTGTACATGGGGACGTGCACATGGGCACTCCCAGTGATATTGCAGTTGTTAAACATTACAATCTATATTTGGTTATGTATAAATCCAATATTAATAGAATATGCAATTCATTTTAAATATCATAGCAAGGAATTAAGAATAAAATATTGTGTAATAATTGACTGATGGCAGAAGAGCACTCTGAATTATTAAGTAAGAGTAATATATTTTGGTTTACATGTATTAATGGCAGAAAAGCACTCTGCGATTATTGATTAAGAGTAATATATGTAACAATAATTTTCAATAGCCCTTATTGAGTGCTATCATTTAAGTTAAATATCCACTTTACTACAGTACCACTGCAGACAATAAACTACTCTTACACTAAAAGAGTACTTCCTTACATCATGCAAAGAAGGTTTCTTACGAAGCTTCAAACTATGACCTCTAGTTCTAGTGCCAGCCATTTCAAAATATCGATCCCTATCCACTCTGTCAAAACCATGAAGGAATTTTAAAGCCGTCACCATATCACCCTTCAATCTTTTAGCTTCGAGTAATGGTAAGTCTAATTTCCTCAGTCCCTCCTCATAACTGAGATTGCATATATCTAGCACCAGTTTCGTGGCATGTCTCTGAACTTTTTTCCAGCTTATTTATGTGCTTTTTCAAGTGCGGATTCCAAAAGGGGTTGCTTATTCAAACTTTGGCCTCGTATATGTTGCATATATATTTCTGGACATTTCCTTGTCCATTGCTTGAAGGCTACCCTTACATTTGATAAGAATGCATATGCTGCCCTTACTATACCATTTATATGCATTTCCGGATACAAATCTGCCAGTATATTTTCTCATACTTTTTTTTTAATTCAGATAATTGTACCTGGTGACGTGTACATGGGCACTCCCAGTGATATTGCAGTTGTTAAACATTACAATCTATTAATAACACTGAACTGTTAATATAGTCTAAAATGGTAGGAAAAGCCCATTAAAGAAAATAACGAATATATATATATATATATATATATATATATATATATATATATATATATATATATATATATATATATATATATGTATATATATATATATATATATATATATATATATATATATATATATATATATATATATATATATATATATATATATATATAATATATATATATATGTATATATATATATATATATATATATATATATATATATATATATATATATATATATATATATATATATAAAGTACTTATTAATTTTGTGACCTTAACTGGCCGCCTTCTCAGAGTACTTTGAGAAGGTGGCCAGTTAAAGTCACGAAATTAATAAGCACCTTATATATATATATATATATATATATATATATATATATATATATATATATATATATATATATATATATATATATATAAAGCACTTATTAATTTCGTGACCTTAACTAGCCACCTTCTCAAAGTACTTTAAGAAGGTGGCCAGTTAAGGTCACGAAATTCATAAGTGCTTTATATATATATATATATATATATATATATATATATATATATATATATATATATATATATATATATATATATATATATATATATATATTCGTTTTTTCTGTAATGTGCTGTTCCTACCATTACAATCCATATTTGGTTATGTATAAATCAAATATTAACAGAATTTACAATTCATTTTAAATATCATAGCTAGTAATTAAGAATAAAATATACAGTAGTGTAATAATTGATTGATGGCAGTAGAGCACTCTGCGATTATTAATGAAGAGTAATATATTATGGTTTACATATATTAATGGCAGAAGAGCTCTCTGCGATTATTGATTAAGAGTTATATTTTTAACAAAAATTTTACTCCTAGATCTCTGTATCTCGTCCGTCTCTTGAAGTTCTGCTGTGTGTGTATGGGCGCGCTCGCTCGCGTGTGTGTAGCTTCCAAAACTTACAGGCGCCGGGAATGCATTTCCCTTTATGTTGTTTAATCTTCCAACATATGTCTGGTGATGGTTCATGTTATTTGCATAATATAGTAATGAGGGACACACACATCGTAAAGGATATAGGTTATAAACATTTTGTCAGCATTATTGTTGTCACCTACTTATGGACACTGAAAAAATAATATATATATATATATATATATATATATATATATATATATATATATATATATATATATATATATATATATATATATATATATATATATATATATATATATATATATATATATGTGTGTGTGTGTGTGTGTTTGTATATTGTATATAATATAAATAAATGAATATATATATATATATATATATATATATATATATATATATATATATATATATATATATATATATATATATATATATATATATATATATATATATATATATATATAGTATAGTCAAAGTAATGAAAACCCCGAGACTTGGCAGGATTAGGCCCTGAGATGACAAAAACCAGCGTTATGAAGGATGAAAATTTATAAAGATTAGAGAAAACAAGCAAGAGAGTTCCAGAGTCTGGAAGAAGGAAAGAAGCAGTCACTGCACCGACCATTCCGCGACCTACACATTTCCACACAGTGCATGTGTAATGAGACCGTCTGGCGTGCGTTACAATGCCTCGCCAGTGGGAGAGGGATGCACCTGGCCAACACATCAGAGCAGTAATGAAAGTATTACCGATAGAAAAGAGAAAGGGACGATACATTCCAGAGAAGAGAAAGAGAATCCAGATTACAAGTAAGAGAAAGTTCATTTATGAATCTGAAGGCCTGTTATACAACCCTATCAATTAGTTATGTAGAAAAAGAAATAACCCAGATGTGAGAGCTGTGTTCTAAGCTAGGACAAAGAGTGATATATATATATATATATATATATATATATATATATATATATATATATATATATATATATATATATATTATATATATATATATATATATATATTGTGTGTATGTATTGACCATGTAACCGTGATGGTGATACTACACAAATATCCACACACACACACAAATCATGTTGGAGCTGAGGCGAACCGAACTTGTGTCGCAAGCCACATGTTCACAACACCTTAACTGATTGGACCGCAACAGAATGATAAAAGAAAAAATAACTGCATATTATAACCCAACCAGATGAGAGTAGCATTTTTCCCGTTGTTTTAGCATTAACCCGTTACTGTCGTATTTTGCACTGTTTGTAAAGGATAATAGCAACAATGAAAATAATATATATATTGGGGACCGCAGTAGCTTAACCAGTAGATAGTCCAACTCGAAAGCTGACGGACCTACATTTGACCTCCCGGCAGGGTGATAAGAACGGCATCCAGCTTAAATTCCCCAGATTCTGACAAAAATTATTTACACCATAATGTCAATGTTTAACGCCGGAATATTATAAAAGTACACCATAATATATTGTAAAGTATATTTTTTACGTAAAAGAAGTGATTTGGTTGAATTAAGGAAATTCACCTTCCAGTTAACATCAAAAGTCTCTTGGTTTTTTTTTTTACTTTTGAATGTCAGAACAAGAAGAGTTCTCGTTAAATGAATGGAGGAAGTTCACTTCAAGTTAACGAAAGCTCATCTTTTTACTTTGGATTTGGGAGTTCTTGTGAGTAGTAGTCTTAAGCGGATTCGGGAGTTCTTGTGAGTAGTAGTCTTAAGCCAAGAGAGCAATGCACAGCAGTCAGAAATAAAGCAAACAGAATTTTAGGATTTATCTCAAGAAGTGTTAGCAGTAGGACGGAAAAAGTTATTTTGCAGCTCTATCTTGCATTAGTTAGGCCCCATTTAGATTATGCTGTGCAATTCTGGTCATCCTATTATAGAATGAAAATTGAATCCTTGGAGAGAGTGCAGCGAAGAATGACCAAGATGATACACAATATCAGAAATCTACCATATGAGGACAGATTAAAAAAACTTAATCTACATTCTCTAGAGAGGCGAAGAGTTAGGGGGGATATTATTTAAGTGTATAAATGGTTTAAAGGGATTAACAAGGGAGATATTAATAAAGTTTTAAAAATTCATGATCAAACCAGAACTCGTAATAATGGATTTAAGCTTGATAAATTTAGGTTCAGAAGGGAAATTGGTAAAAATTGGTTTGGTAATAGAGTAGCTGATGCATGGAACAAGCTTCCTAGTAGGATAGTAAATGCCAATACCTTAGACACCTTCAAATGTAGATTAGATAGACATATGACAGAGGTAGGGTGGGTATGAATAGGTTAGTGCTTATTAGAAAAATCATAAAAAGAAAAATAGAATAAATAAGTAGAGTAGAATAGAATAGGTTAGACATGCTGAAAATACAATTAAAAAATGGAGCTGCCTCGTGTGTGCCAGTAGGCATGTTGCAGTGTCCTCTATTCTTGTGTTCTTATGTACTTCAGATATATATTACGATATTTTTATTGTGGAGTTCTATTATATTTTAATAGTAATATTATTGTTATTGTTAATTAATCACCGAACTAGACACAGAGAGAGAGAGAGGAGAGTGAATGAGTCATAAAAGTATTATAATTATATAAACTAACATTTGTATTCTGGAAATTTTGGAATATGATGTTTTATAAACTGCCCTCGGAATGATGATCAAACTTTTATTAAGAGACAGAACTTGCTTCATCGACGTAATTTGAAAGAGAGAGAGAGAGAGAGTGTGTGTGTGTGCCCCAGTCCCTTCGCTCCACCCCATTTAGCCTACTTTTACGACACGCAAGGGAACATGAAGGGAGTATTATAGCCCCCCTTTCTCAGTGGTTCATATATGTATTTATATGTGTGTGTATGTATATGCATATATATGTGTATGAATATATGTGCATATGTGTATCAAGAGTTACTACCTTTGATTTGTAACTATCTATATACAAGAGCTATAGTGACGATGATCATGATAATAATAATAATAATAATAATAATGGATTAAGCTGACACAAACCTCTCTCATGTACATAATTTGAAGGGAAAAGAGGGGGAGGGGCTTTCAGTCTTCCCTTTTCTTTTCCTTTTAAATCTCTATTCCATTAGATGGTGCTGTGTTTATGTGTGGGTGTATATGTGTATGTATATGCAATTGTTTACATGCAAATGTGTTTTTTTTTTCGTTTCTTTTCTTCTTCTTTTTTATAATTTTACTCTCACCTTTGTACTCCCGGGGCCTAGTACTGTCCTGTTTCCAAGTTGTCAATGCTCGGACTGTCTATTCACCCTGTCCTTTTCCTTTGTTGTGTCACCCTGAGATGGCGATAATGTGTATTAATAGCTCTTTTTGCTGAAATGAATACCACAAACTCTCCCTTTCCCTCTCTCCTAGATATGTATGACTATGAAACTCCAGTGGCATTTTTATTGCTCATCTAATTAGCTATATATATGAGTATATGCATGCATATATATATATATATATATATATATATATATATATATATATATATATATATATATATATATATATACACACACACACACACACGTACATGTGCATGCATGTACCTACTTATTACTCTAACCTGAAAATTGTTATACCATATTTGCTTCAAATTGTGTGTAGTGGTTCTGTGGTAAAGTGGAGATTTAACTTAAATTATAGCACTCAATAAGGGCTATTGAAAATTATTACAAATGTTACTCTCAATCAATAATCGTAGTGTTCTTCTGCCATTAATACATGTAATCCATAATATATTACTCTTAATTAATAATCGCCGAGTGCTCCTCTGCCACCAATCACATGTTATACTATATTTTATTCTTAATTATTCGCTGTATTTAAAATGATTTGCAATTCTAATAATATTTTATTATACATGATCAGATATAGATGTTTAACAACTGCAGTATCACTGGGAGTGCCATGTGCACATGTCTCCATGTACAGTTATTTGAATAATAAAAGAGAGAGAGAAATTGCTGCTCCAGTTATTTTGATTCCAGGGAAACTGTCCCATAGAGTTTAAAAGGTATTCTAAAATATATATACCAGACAGCCCTACTTCTTTGCCTGTGGCAAGAGTGAGAAAGGAATATTTATATATGGTCATAAATGTTTACACGTGGAAGCATTCTCTCTAAGAAATTTCAGGTATGTGATAACCACAGATTCGGGAGAGCCTTAATTTGAATAGCCATTTTGAATAAATATAAACAGGAGTTTTTAAAACTTTTGCTTTCTGTCTGGTCAGTGATGAGTAATGTTTGTGTTCTTATATATTAGTTACTTGTTTTTTTTATTGGCTTTAGTTTAAGATTCTCATGGGTTTGCTAATTGTGTATACCATATGAGAACATGGATAGAATAAATTAGAAACTGCAATGGATACTTACTGATCCTTGATCCTCACAAGATACTTTTTTTCTTTTTTATATAAAGCAGTGCCAGACGATGGCTCGCCATAAAATGTCATCTACTCTTAAGGCGATGTGAATTTGGGTAATTGTGGCTACTTAGCTAAATACGTGTTGTGGACGGCATTTTCCTGCCATACAAATTAAAGCATAAACCTTAACAGTGACAAAAGTTCGCATAAGAAAACCTAGGCCCATAAGTTTTTTTTTTTTTATTTATTTATTCAGATAACTGTACATGGGGACATGTGCACATGGGCACTCCCAGTCATATTGCAGTTGATAACATTACAATCTATGTGGTTATGTATAAATAACATACTAATAGAATTTGCAATTAATTTAAAATATCATAGCAAGTAATTAATAATAAAATATAGTGTAATAATTGAAGAGTACTTGAAGAGTAATCATTGTGACAATATTTTCAATTCACTTTTCAACAGTACTACTGCAGACAATTTGAAGCAGATATAGAATAACAATTTTCAGGTTAGAATAATAAGTAGGTACATATATATATACACACACATACATACATACACACACACACACACAAATATATATATATATATATATATATATATATATATATATATATATATATATATATGCATGCATTAATTAGATGAGCAATAGAAACACCACTGGGGCTTCATAGCCATACATATCAAGGAGAGAGAGAGAGAGAGTTTGTGGTATTCATTTCAGCAAAAGGAGTTATTCGTCCTTACTACAGATAAAGACACATCCATGCATACTCATACACATCATTGTCATCTGAGGGTAACACAGCAGAGGAAAGTGCATGTACTTAATTGCATATACGTACACATATAAACCTGAACATACATACATACATACACATAAACACAGTGCCATATAATGGAGGATAAATTTGGAAGGAAAAGAAAGAGAAAGACTGAAAGCCTTTCCCCTTCTCCACCCTTCAAATTATGTACGTGAGAGAGAATTACGTCAATTAATCCATTATCACTATTATCACAACCATTGCTACCACCATCATGATTATTATTATCATCATTATTATTATTATTATCATTATTATTATTATTATCATTATTATTATTACTATTATTATTATTATTATTATTATTATTATTATTATTATTATTATTACCATCATCATTACTACAGCTTTTGTATATAGATAGAGTTATGAATCAAAAGTAGTAATTATTGATACATATAGACATGCACATACATATACATATACACATATACATACATATATACATATAAATACATATACACATACATATACATATACACATACATGCACACATGTACACACATATACATACATATGAGCTCTTGAGGGAGGGGGTTAGAATACTTCCTCCATGTTCCCCTGCGTGTCGTAAGAGTAGACTAAGTGGGGCGGAGCGAAGGGAATGAAAGAACCCTTCTCTGTTCTTTCTCTTCCCAGAAAGTCAGAGCATTATTCCTTTACTCAGCCACTCACCTTATAAGGGGAAAAGTGGCTTATGTTTATAAAAAGGCATATGAGAGAGAGAGAGAGAGAGAGAGAGAGAGAGAGAGAGAGAGAGAGAGAGAGAGAGAGAGAAGGTATTCCCTCCACCCCTCTTTTTTTTTTTTTTTTTTTTTTTTTTTTTTTCAGTTTTAGAAATATCAGATAATATACAAGAAAGTAGACTAAGATGGTATGGTCATGTCGTTAGAAGGGATGAACAGTATGTTGGGAGGAGGGTGATGGAAATGGATATACAAGGGTAGAAGGAGAGGGAGACCAAAGCGTAGGTGGATAGATTGCATCAATGATGATCTGAGGTCTAAAGGTTTGTTGGGTGATGAGGTATGGGACAGAAATAAATGGAGAAAACTGACCAGAAACATCGACCCCACATAAATGTGGGAAAAGATGTAGACGGAGAAGAGGGTAAAAGAATTACATTTTCAACGTTGGGTATACACTAAGTACAGGATATAAGTTCTCTGGGTTGCAAAAGTGCACACAAAGTTCAAAGTAGCTCAGGCCAAGAGGTCTGAAGTCCTTAAGCTTTGTGCACTCTGCAATGTAGTGTACTAAATTGTTGCCCCCTTCACACTCACATAAATGGCATTTTGAGTGTTCTGGGTGCTTTCTACCAGTTTTCTCGCAATTCACCTCCCATATATTTCTATAACCAAGTCTTATATGGCCCGAGGCCTCTGTATTCGGAACTCGAACCATTCCATAAATGTTTTTGTTTCCTTCTTGTATAGTACATTCCCTTGCCATATGGCCTGGAAGGAAAATGTTCACAGATGCTCATTGTTTTAGTCGTCTGGATGCCAGGGGCTTGTTGCCCTGTTATAATATTCCATTTAGAAATTCACACAAAGGCTGTCTTTGAATTTTCACTTTGTTTGGGTTCTATTAGGCATTTAGGTCTCTCTCTCTCTCTCTCTCTCTCTCTCTCTCTCTCTCTCTCTCTCTCTCTCTCTATCTCTCTCTCTCTCTCTCTCTCTCTCTCTCTCTCTCTCTCTCTCTCTCTCTTTCTGGCTGACAATGAACAAAATTCCAGCCCATAGCAATGAGATTTAAGGTTGTACTTATCTTGATCAATTATATTTATCTTTTAAAAAACTGCTTAGCGCAAATGCTATACTCATCTTCTGACTCATTTCATTTGTTACTGCAGCGTAGACAGTGCACTGGAGCTGCATTTTTCTTTGCTAAAATTTGCTTTGAAAAAGAATTTGAGGCATGTTTCTAAGTTCTTGATGTTTTGATGTATGAATTATCTTTTTGAGGTAATTTTTTTTTAAGATTCAGTAGCATGGTCAGAGGATTTATTTGTGCCACATCCTACTTATGAGAATGTTTTCTCGTGCAGATTAGTAACTCGGATTATTTTTGGAGCTCGTGAAGAATGAGGGACCTGACTTTACATAAAATTTTATTTATATGAGCAATTTAGTATAAAAAATACCCTAACTTAACCTAACTTTAGCGAAGAATGAAGACCTATCAAAATATCAGGTCTCAATTCTTCATGAGCTTGTTTTCCTATGTAGGCTGCAAAAAACAGTCATTTTTTTCTGCTGAAAGTGACTGACGGAAATTTCAATACATTATAGCATCATATAGTAAAGGACCGAATCTATAACAGAAACACCAAAAGTAATAAAAATTTTCTAAAGACCTACATAATTCTTAATAATAATGATGATGGGCGTTATAGATTAATTAATTAATAATAATAGTAATGATAATGATAATAATAATAATAATAATATTTACCCCGTAGCCACAAGGATTATTTTTATTTTAGAATTGAATATTTGTATATCCGTAATTAGTGAAGTGGCTAGAGTGACGTTTCTTCCTCCTCCTCCTCCTCCTCCTCCTCCTTCTTCTTCTTCTTCTTCTTCTTCTTCTTCTTCTTCTTCTTCTTCTTCTTCTTCTTTTTCTTCTTCAGTCCCTTTCTTGGATCTTAATTGTCCATTTCCTTTATGTTTAGATCAAGCATTGTGTGCCAACGAAGTCCTTGTTGGGGGGTATTACCTTCTTCGCCATACGGCTTGTCCCGTGCTACCATTGTCATAGGCCCAAAACTCTCTCTCTCTCTCTCTCTCTCTCTCTCTCTCTATCTATCTATCTATCTATCTATCTATCTATCTATCTATCTCTATGGATGACTATGAAGCCCCAGTGGTGTTTCTATTGCTCATCTAATTAATGCATGCATATGTATATATACCTACTTATTACTCAAACCTGATAATTGTTATTCTATATCTGCTTCAAATTGTCTGCAGTAGTACTGTTGAAAAGTGAAATGTAACTTAAATGATAGCACTCAACAAGGGCTATTGAAAATAGTTACAAATATTACTCTTAATTGCAGAATGCTCATCTGCTATTAAGACATGCAAACCATAATATTATTACTCTTAATTAATAATCGCCGAGTGCTCTTCTGCCATCAATCAACTATTACACTATATTTTATTATTAATTACTTGCTGTGATGTTTAAAATTAATTGCAAATTCTATTAATATTTTATTTATACATAACCAAATAGCTTGAAATGTTTATCAACTGCAATATCACTGGGAGTGCCCATGTGCACATGTCCCCATGTACAGTTATCTGAATAAATAAAAACTCTCTCTCTCTCTGCACAGATATGCTAAGTAAAAAATGGATTCAAACGATACCGCCGGTCGTCGCCTAGAATAAACGTAGCATTAGAGAGAGAGAAAGTGGGTAAACTCTAATGGGAGAAAAAAAAAAGTTTTGCTCAAAAGTAGGCTTTGGCATTTTTTCTCTCCAGTGTGTTTGGGAAGAATTTTTGCATATTAAAAAGGTAAAATGGGGTGTTCATTAGCTTGGTTGGGTGTTTTGTGGTTTCGCGCTCGATAACCTTTTATAGACATTTTATGGTGATATATATATATATATATATATATATATATATATATATATATATATATATATATATATATATATATATTCGCTCATATGCTTTTGCGAGAATGCGTCTATATTTTCAGTTAATATATTATTTCAACTAAAAATAATAATAATTCATGATAAAAACTACAGTATTCGTTATGTGCTTATTAACTTAAAATTTCGAAACGTTTTTTTATTATTATTATTATCATTATTCGTTGTATAGACAAGATATACAAAATTAGACAATAAGTAGTTGATTTGTACATTTATGTCTAGTTATTGAGAGAGAGAGAGAGAGAGAGAGAGAGAGAGAGAGAGAGAGAGAGAGAGAGAGAGAGAGAGATCCACTCTGCAAGGTAGAACACGCGCGAGGTACCTTAACGTCCGCTCCCGCCCGTGAGTGTATGTTCAGTTCTGTGTTAGAGAAAGGTTTTATTACACTTTGGCGACTTTCCCTGTGAGAACTTAGAAATCTTTGGTCAGTGTGGACCAAAAAAATCATAGAGGCCTAGGAATAGTTTTCTTCTTTTCTTTCTTTCTCTTGCGGTGTTGTATATAAAATGTCACCATACATTGAATTGATGAGAAAGGTTGAAGTTTACGATGCTTCGTCGATATTGTGCTATAATGAAGCATAAATTTGTCCGTTAACTTCTCTCTCACAATAACTTTGAAATTGATCTCAAATTTATAATTTCCTGTGGAAAAAGCTAATAATATATAACGTTGAAATTTGTATAGGCCTACATCGATTTTATTTTTGTCAGTTACATATAAACTATTTGGGATTGATTATTCGATGATAAAAACTTATTTAAAATTGGGATATTACACTTTTCCTCTAACTTTAAAAAAAAAAAAGTTGCAATATTATGAGGTTTAGGACTACTCAGACGTTGAAAGATTCCGTTAAGGTTTAGTTAATAGTTTTATTAATATTTGATGAAATAGAATCAACTTTGGATAGGCCTACTCAAAGTGAACTCTCATCTCAAGTCATAAACTTTGTTAAGAGGAGAAATAGGTCTAAAAAGCGTTGGTGCGGAAATATGGATCTTTGTATAGGCCTAGAGAGGCCGCAGCTTTTGAATTCACTAAAATAAAAGCAGTTTTATTCGTTGTATAAAACTATGGATAGTTTACAAGGAAAACGACGTATTATCAAGTATGAAAAAGGAAAAACTGTAACTAGATCTCTGGGGATTTTCGTTAATTTGCGAAGGCCTCTACGATGCGGTAAGAATTATCATATGAATTATTGACGATTCAGCTTTCTTCTTTGGCGGGAATATAGGCATTAATTCGCTCGTAAATAGAGCTATATTTGAGAGTGGATATTGGGGGGGGGGGGCTTTGTGTTTTCTATGGAGAGTCTTAGAAGATAAATAAGCTATTGGGAAATGTAATAAGATATATATATATATATATATATATATATATATATATATATATATATATATATATATATATATATATATATATATATATATATGTGTGTGTGTGTGTGTGTGTGTGATTGCCGAATTGTGCTTACGGTGTGTGTGTGTGTGTGGAAAGAGAGAGAGAGAGCGTAGTAGTAGTAGCAGTAGTAGGAGAATGAATATCTTTAAAAATATAAGTGAATTTAATTTTTAGCTCAATGGAGCTAGCTTAAAGGAAATGTAAGGATTACGAGGGGGTGAGGGAGGGGGGTTGCATTCTCTTCTCTATAGAGAGGAATTGGGATAGGAAGGGAAACTGCATTTAGGAACTAACAGGTAGAAAGCATCATGTTATTTTGACCCTTATTTACCAATGCATAAGTTCGAAATTTGGTAAAGGTGAAACGTAAATTCCTTTCGGCTCCAGTGATCTTTATCACTTTTCTTCTTCTTCTTCTTCTTCTTCTTCTTTCCTCGTTCTTACGATATGATGTTTATCTGAAGAGAATCAAAGAAAGAAATAATAACAAAAGCTTAAGCAGCTTAGTAATATATACAGCTACAAGTATAATAATAATAATAACAATAATTATTATTATTATTAATATTTTATATTTACTATTATTATTATTGTTATTATTATTATTATTATTAGTAGTAGTAGTAGTAGTAGTAGTAGCAGCAGCAGCAGTAGTAGTATTAGTAGAGGTAGTAGACTTAGCACTGCAGTTTAACCATCCATTGGGTGTTATATATAGACGCTCTGAATGTCATCGCAGTTGTTGTAAGCACCGGTAATAAATGCCGTTTTTGAGGAATGATGTTCATATATATTGATGTGAATAGAGTCGCTGTTATATTGCTCGTCGTATTCAAGCACCTGCATCCTTTGTACATGAAGTAAATATCGCGTACATAGCCTTTGCAAATAGGGCCATCGAAGCCCCCTTCTCATATTTCTGAAGTACAAATACAGTTTTACCAAACCTCCCATAAGGGGAGGGGGGAGAAGCACTGCGAGTTGATATTATCGTTATCTTGAAGAAAATTCTTTTGAAGTGTCCCGTCCCATAGGTGGAGGTGTTACGGTTTAATGTGTGGTGGTCAGGTATGGTACCGGTTCGATTAGCTATGCCAAAGCCAAACTCTCTCTCTCTCTCTCTCTCTCTCTCTCTCTCTCTCTCTCTCTCTCTCTCTCCCGTTAGAAAGCTCTAATTGCTTTTAAGAAGTATTTTTCCTTTTTTTATGTATTAAATTCAAACACACACACACACACACACACACACACACACACACAAACAACTTCAAGAGACAGAAAATGAGAGAGATCTAGGAGTAAACATACCGGCAGATTTGTCTCCAGAAATACATATAAATGGCATAGTAAGGGCAGCATATGCATTCTTATCAAATGTAAGCCTTCAGTCACATGGATAAGGAAATGTTCAGAAATATTTATGTAACCTATATGAGGCCAAAACTCGAATATGCAGCCCCCTTTTGGAATCCGCACTTGAAAAAGCACATAGCTAAGCTTGAAAAAGTTCAAAGACATGCCACGAAACTGGTGCCAGAAATACGCAATCTCAGTTATGATGAGAGGCTGAGGGTATTAGACTTACCATCACTCGAAGCTAGAAGATTGTGGGGGGATAGGGTGAGCCTTTAAATTCCTTCATGGTTATGATAGAGTGGATAGGGATCGATATTTTGATATGGATGGCTCTAGAAATAGAGATCATAGTTTGAAGCTTCGTAAGAAAACTTATTTGCAGGATGTAAGGATATACTTTTTCAATTTAAGAGTAGTTGATAATTGGAATTGGCTAAGCGAGGAGGTAGTTAATGCTATCTCAATCCATAGTTTCAAGGACAGGTATGATAAGTATCACTAAGTATAAAATGGAACCGATCAGGAGACGGGAAGATACGAGCTTTGGGCTCATTCCCGTAAACACAATTAGGTAATTACACACACACACACACACACACACACACACACACACACACACACACACACACACATATATATATATATATATATATATATATATATATATATATATATATATATATATATATATATATATTATTCCTTTGCTTATATTATTATCATCATCATATAGAAGATTGGCCCATGGTACAGCCGTCCGTTGCAATATTATAACTAATGGTCTTTAGAACTTAAAGAGGGCTGCCCAGGATGTTAAATCTTCCTTCAGTTACGACTATTTTCTTATGCCTACATCTACACCGAATATTCTGGCGAATTCGTTACACATCTCTTAATATCCCGTCACGTCGCACAAGTCACAACACTCCTCATCCTCTTCTCCCGTTGGGTAGTGGTTCACTTTTGACTCTTCTGTCGACCTTTCTTTTTATTGTTTATCACTTCCTATATTTCCCTCGCCCTTAAGCCTTTACTTTTTCTGGAATGTTTTCTTCGTGCCGGGGCCAGAACAGTTTTCTTTGCCCGTCTCGGTGTCAGACTCACTAAAATATTATTGGTTTTGATCTTTACATTTTGATCATTTCGTTTGAAAAAGTTTCTCTAAAAAGTTTGAATGGGATTTTATAAAATACACCGATTTATGTTTGACAGTAAGTCCCCATGAATGGATACTGTCAGATTGGAGATGGAGAATTAAGACTGGGCGCCCTTCCTAACGTCCCACAGTGGGGTCTATGTCTTGTTAGTGGCTTCTTGTCTCTCAGACTCTTCCGTTGAGCTGCAGCCATCCGAATATATATATATATATATATATATATATATATATATATATATATATATATATATATATATATATATATATATATATATATATATATATATATATATATATATATATATGTTCAAGTCCCGGTTGGGGTAAAAATTATATATATATATATATATATATATATATATATATATATATATATATATATATATATATATATATATATATATATATATATATATATATATATATATATATATATATATATACATACGTTTCATGTGTTACAATTAGTCCCCATTTGGGGATGGACATAGCAATCCCTTCCTTACGTCCCGTCGCAGGCTTTAACATGGGTTCGAAACCGACCACTTTACGGCGGCTGTTCCCTTCTTGACAGTGTGTCCATTACCCTAAATGAATGCCCTTTCTAACTTCAAACCTTGTCTAGTCTCGAGCTGACGACCTGACTAATCTAAGTCGTCCGCCTTACCGCCAAGCCGCATCCCCCCCCCCATATATATATATATATATATATATATATATATATAATATATATATATATATATATATATATATATATATATATATATATATATGAATCATTTTTTACCCCGACCGGGACTCGAACCTAGGACTTATATATATATATATATATATATATATATATATATATATATATATATATATATATATATATAATATATATATGTATATGTATATTATATTTTTTTTGGGGGGGGAAGGAGGGAGCGACTTTTAGTTTTGGTAGGACATTAATGCATGATTTTTTTTTCCCGTAAAGGCTTCTTAAAGACTGAGTAATAATATATTTACATGCAAAAATAACATTGTGTGTCCAATGGGCTATCATATATGTGCAATTATGTAATGTCTGCAAAAGGTTATGTCAAATCTATGTTCCTGTATCTACGCATCTGTAGTTTACCGACCTACCTTTTATGATGGTATATATGGTCCACCGCACCTTGTACTGTACAATATGGCTTTGTTACTGCTTCCATTTCTCCATCTTGATAACTTCGTTTCTTTTTTCCTGCGCTAAAAGCCCTCTGCCCAAATCCAGTGGCTGTAGAGAGAGAGAGAGAGAATATGATTTTATGGAAGGCGGAATCTTTTTGATTCTCATTCTCTCTCTCTCTCTCTCTCTCTCTCTCTCTCTATATATATATATATATATATATATATATATATATATATATATATATATATATATATATATATATATATATATATATATATATATACACACACACACCGTTTCGTGTTCCATTGCATGAGGTTGGACACATAGAGGTTGCAGCAGAGGTATTAAGACTGGATGCCCTTCCTAACGTCCCACGATTGGTTCGAACCTGCCTCAGTCGCCTTCTGACTTTTGCACTCTATTACTGAGCTACCGTGCCCCATATATATATATATATATATATATATATATATATATATATATATATATATATATATATATATATATATATATATTCTTCGTCTACATCTTGTCTCACTTTTATGTGGGGTCGATGTTTCTGGCCAGTGTTCTCCATATGTTTCTATCCCATACCTCATCACCCAACAAACCTTTAGACCTCAGGTCGTCATTGATGTTATCCATCCCCCTACGCTTTGGTCTCCCCCTCCTTCTCCTATGCTGTATATCCATTTCCATCACTCTCCTCCCAACATACTGTTCATCCCTCCTAACGACATGACCATACCATCTTAGTCTACTTTCTTGTATCTTATCTGATATTTCTCTAACTTTTGAGGTACCTCTAATTACCTCGTTTCTGATCTCATTGCTTCTTGTCAACCCACACATCCATCTCTACATCCTCATCTCTGCCACATCCAGTTTTTTCTCTTGTGTCTTCTTTATTGCCCATGTCTCTGCTCCATACATCATTGCAGGTCTCACAACTGTCTTGTGCACTTTACCCCTCAACTTGATCCCTATTCTCCTGTTGCACAGCATCCCAGACACTTTCTTCCAGTTCTTTCATCCTGCTTGTATTCTGTGGGTTATTTCTGACTCTAGGTCACCATCCTCTGCTACTGTTGATCCCAAATACTTGAACTTTTCAACACCTCCCCCTGTAAATTGACCTCCCCACCCTCATCATCTCTCAACCTCAAGTACTCTGTCTTCTTCCTGCTGATTTTCAGTCTTCTATCCTCCATCACTTCTCCACTCCTCAGGCTTCTCCTCCACTACCTCTCGTCTGTTGCTACACAGTACAATGTCATTTGCAAAGAGCATACACCATGGGGACTTATCCCTAATACCCTGGGTTACTACATCCAAGACCAGATCAAATAGATTTGGACTCAAAGCAGACCCTTGGTGCAGACCAACATTTACTGAGAGACTTTTCGTCAAGCCCACACTGCTCTTAACATTTGCCTCTGTCTTCTCGTACATATCTTGGATGATTCTTACATATTTCTCGGCGACTCCCTTTTCTCTAATACACCTCCACACCTCTTGATGTGGTACTCGATCATATGCCTTTTCCAGGTCAATAAAGACCATATGCAGTCCTTTCTGTTTCTCCCGATGCTTTTCCATCATTTGTCTTAAGGCAAATTTGGTATCCACTGTCCCTCTTCCAGGCAGAAAGCCAAACTCTTCATCTCCAATTGTCGTTACCTCTGTGAGTCTCCTCTCTATGATCCTCTCCCATATCTTCATAGTATGACATAGCAACTTTATACCTCTATAGTTTCCACACTCTTGAGTGTCTCCCTTCCCTTTATAGATTGGGATGATTAGGCTTCCTCTCCACTCCTCTGGCATCTTTTCCTGACTAAAGATCTTTTGCATTAAGTCCCACAAGATATCTATGCCACATTACATATGTGAAAACATGAATAATTTTTTACCCCGACTGGAACTTGAACCTTGGAATTATAATTAATATGTCAAGGTGCTACCAACTACACCACAGAAGGTTAAAAGGAATCAGACCTTATAGCTTATATCTGCTATACTTAGGAATGAACGCATTCTATCTGAATGCCACTATGTTCATATTACAGATTCCCCAACCTCACTCGTGGCTTCATTTTCGCATTTAATTCAACTCCCAATCTCATTCGGGCCCAAAAATAACCAAATAATCCATTACATATGTGAAAACATGAATAATTTTTTACCCCAACTGGGACTTGAACCTTGGACTTATAATTACTAAGTCAAGGAGCTACCAACTACACCACAGTAAGGTTAAAAGGAATCAGACCTTATAGCTTATATCTGCAATACTTAGGAATGAACGCATTCTATCTGCATGCCACTATGTTCATATTACAGATCGGGGTAAAAAAAAAAGGATTCATGTTTTCACATATGCAATGTGCTTATTTGGTTATTGTTGTGTCCGAATGAGATTGGGAGTTGAATAATTTTTTTTTTTATGATTGTGACACCAGGACGGGCCAAAAAAATTATAAAATAAAACAGCCCTCATCGGGCCTGTGCACGAAGAATACATAAAGTAAAGAGAAACAGAGATGGAAAGTGTAATGACTTGTCAGATGTGAAGGGATAATAAAAGAGGTGTGATGAATATCCAAGAATATTCAGTGTAGCTGTAGGAATAGAAAAAGAACCGTAACTGAAAGAAGACTTAACATCGAACTGTCCTGAACAGACCTATTTAAGTTCAAAAAACCTTCGGCTGTAGTACTGCAACGGGCGGCTGGTGCCATGAGCCAACCTACTACATGATGCGAAAATGAAGCCACGAGTGAGGTTGGGGAATCTGTAATATGAACATAGTGGCATTCGGATAGTATGTGTTCATTCCTAAGTATAGCAGATATAAGCTATAAGGTCTGATTCCTTTTAACCTTCTGTGGTTTAGTTGGTAGCGCCTTGGCTTAGTAATTATAAGTCCAAGGTTCAAGTCCCGGTCGGGGTAAAAAATGCTTCATGTTTTCACATATGTAATGTGCTTATTTGGTTATTGTTGGGCCAAAATGAGATTGGGAGTTGAATTAAATGCGAAAATGAAGCCACGAGTGAGGTTTGGGAATCTGTAATATGAACATAGTGGCATTTATATAGAATGCGTTCATTCCTAAGTATAGCAGAGATAAGCTATAAGGTCTGATTCCTTATAGCCTTCTGTGGTATAGTTGGTAGTGCCTTGACTTAGTAATTATAAGTCCAAGGTTCAATTCCTAGTCAGGGTTAAAAATGATTCATGTTTTCACATATGTAATGTGCTTATTTGATTATTGTTGGGCCCGAATGAGATTAGGAGTTGAATTAAATGCGAAAATGAAGCCACGAGTGTGGATGGGGAATCTGTAATATGAACATAGTGGCATTCAGATAGAAAGTGTTCATTCCTAAGTACAGCAGATATAAGCTATAAGGTTGGATTCCTTTTAACCTTCTGTGGTGTAGTTGGTAGTGCCTTGACTTAGTAATTATAAGTCCAAGGTTCAAGTCCCGGTCGGGGTAAAAATGCTTCATATATATATATATATATATATATATATATATATATATATATATATATATATATATATATATATATATATATTATGCACACTCAAAATATGTACATAAATAAGAAAGTTCAAAGACATGCTACGAAAATGTAACCGACAGGTAATCTTAGTTATGAGGAAAGGATGAAGGAGTTAGACCTATCACCACCCAGAAATGGAAGAAAGAGGGTGAGTATAGTAATGATTTTTTTTTTTTATAGAGTATAGGGAACGATACTTTGATAAGTGTGTCTTTAGAAATGGCGTTTGCAGATTAAAACTATGTAAGAAGGCTTTTTTACAAGATGTAAAAAAGGTTTTTTTTTTTAGTGTAAATGTATTTGATAGGTTGAGTTCGCTAGGCAAGGATACAGTAACTGCTAAAATATTCTTGAATTCAATGAAAGATATATAAATGTTAGTAAATACATGCTCACACAGAGACTTTCAGTTATTTAGAAGAAAGTGAGCCAAGGGCCAGAGTAAGACAACGCATTGTCTGACTGGAAAAAGCTTAGTAATGAGGTTTTGCTGGGATAAGTTGTAAGCCCATTTATCTTTGTTATATTTGTTAGAGATCTACTTAAGTCTGTTAATGCAATGCTAGATGTCTTTGCAGATGTTGAAAAGAGTAAATGACGAATGTAGTGGCAGTGAACTGCAGGAAGACGTTCACGTGGTAAAACACGTTGCTAATGAGATTCAATGCTTCAAAATGTAAAGTAATGAAAATGGGCAAAAGTTCTAGAATCTGTGACCTAAAGAGATCTAGGGATGAATGAATTGGCAGATATGTCTCGGGAAATACATATCAGTGGTATAGTAAAGGCAAAATATACTTCCTTAGCAAACACGAGATTGGCCTACTGGCATATAAAAGAAAAAAAAAATGCTTAGAAATATTTACTAGAGTTGTGAGGTTTAAACTCTGATATGATGCAACACTAGTATGGAATCTTAACAACTCAGAGAAAGCTTAGAGACATGATAGTAATATGGTGACCGAGTTACGTAATCTTAGATATGAGGAGAAGCTGAAGGAGTTACACTTACCATCACTCGAGGCCAAAAGTGTTTAAATTCTTCCTTGGTTTTGACCGAGTGGATAGGGAGCGATACGTTGACTTGGGTGACTTCAGAACTAGAGGTAATAATTAGAAGTTTAGTTAGAAAGATTATTTGCAGGATGCCAGGATGTACTCTTCCAGTGATAGAATAATTGATATTAGCTAAGCAAAGAAACAGTAATTGCTAAATGCATTCACAGCTTAAGAAAGTCTATGGATAATGTTAGTGAGTAAAAAAATGAAACTGAGTTAAGAGGATGGGGCTCTATCGTAAGCACAACTGGGTGAATACGCAGTATGACGCCTTTACCCCCTGAAGTAAGAAAAGTGGCAAAAAGAAGAAAATTAAATAAACAGGAAGTTGCTAGTGAATGTGGGAAAGATTAAGGTTATGAGGTGTACAAGAAATGAGAATGGTGCTGGATTGAATGTTATGTAGAATGGAGAGACACTTGAGGAACTTGATCAGTTTAAGTATTTAGGCTCGGTTATAGCTGCAAATGGTGGAGTGGAAGAAGATGTGTGTCACAGAGTGCATGAAGGATGTCAAGTGTTGGGTTCGATAAGAAGAGTGATGATGAATAGAGGGTTGGAAATGAATGTTAAGAAAGTTTTGTATGAGAAAGTGGTTGTGCCAACTATTATGTATGGATATGAAAGTAAGTGAGAGACGGAAAATAAATGTGTTTGAGATGAAATGCCTGTGGAGTATTATTGGTGTATCTCGGTTGGATAGGGTTAGGAAGGATGTGGTGAGAGCAAGAACGGGTGTGAGGAGAGAATTGGCAGCCAGAGTAGATATGAATGTTCTGAGATGGTTTGACCATGTTGAGAGGATGGATGATGAAAGACTGCTGGAAAAGGTGATGAATGCGAGAGTTGATGGGAGAAATCCTAGATGGAGGCCTAGGTTTGGGTGGATGGATGGGGTAAGGAGAGCACTGAATGACAGGGGGATGGATGTGAGGGAAGCAAGTATGCGTGCTAGGAATAGGAATGAGTAGCGAGCGATTGTGATGCTCTGATGGGCATCTGCTGTTACCAGGGGCTGCATCTTACAGAGGTAGCCCTGTGGTAGGGGCAGTAGGGGAGTTGGCATTATGAAGCGACACAGGTTGTGGAAGAGCCGGGAGGATGGGCAGTGGCATTCCAGCATTGATATCTGAACGGTTGCTAGTTCCCTCGTCATTGCCCATAGAGCAAAGTAATCCCCGTATAGTTTCTTTTTTTTTATGTCAGCTACCCCCCAAATTGGGGGAGACAGCCAAGGTAAATGTAATGTATGAAGCAAAATATCGGAAAGGATGAAATTACCAGGCCTTAGCTACCCTGTCCCTTACAGTCTGTTCTTACGAAATGCAGGCCATGTGAAGGTAAAATTCTTTTTCCACCGCCACCTGGGATATCTCTTGTAGTCTATTCTTACTAGAACCGGGATGCGAGGGTTGATTTCTTCTCCCTCACCGTTTGGGATATCCATGCAAATATCCTCTAACGACGCTCGTTCATTACTAATGTTCAATTCTTTCTCATCTCAAAAAAAAAAAAAAAAAACGCCAAAGGTATATTCTGATCCCAAACATTAATTAAAAAGTCATTAATTCCTCATTCTTAAGACTAGTAAACTTCATCACACCATCTCTCTCTCTCTCTCTCTCTCTCTCTCTCTCTCTCTCTCTCTCTCTCTCTCTCTCTCTCTCTCTTTTGTACAGTAGGTGTCCCCAAAGACCTGTTCTTATAGCCTCCATTCAGTTATTTTTATTCTTATCATATTTTACATCTCCATTGAGGGAGAGAGAGAGAGAGAGAGAGAGAGAGAGAGAAATGTTATCCTGTCCTTTCCTTTTCGAATTATTCATTCCAAAACTGTTACCGAATTCTCCTCGTAAGAGCTGCGGATGTTGGGAAATAATCCAGTTTGGCGTTTGTATCGGATTTGTTTCGCTGCTGACAAAGCCATACCAGCTTACTCCGTCGGCCCTTAACTAGTGGACTAATATAAGTATATATATGTGGAAGTCATTGGTGGTAAAATATCTTTACTACCTCATAACGTGACTGTTAAATTTATTTAAAAATTATATATATATATATATATATATATATATATATATATATATATATATATATATAATATATATATATATATATATATATATATATATATATGAAGGTTGGCCACGGAAGAAGATGAGAAGCAACGGTGTTCATTAGCCTAAAGTATACTCGTGTATTTATTTATATACACATCTTCAGAGACAGTGCTGAAGATGAGTAGATAAATATACTCGTAAGCGCTAAGGTACAACATTGTTTCTTATCTTTTTTCGTGGGCCCCCCTTCATTCTTACTTACAATATTTACGTACTCTTCGTGTAAAAGGTTCATATATATATATATATATATATATATATATATATATATATATATATATATATATATATATATATATATATATATATTATTCCTCATAGCCGCTTGGGAATAAGGAGGAGAGATATTGTAGTAAATACTGTCAACTCCTCAGATATATTGAGTACACAAATAGATGTGATAGTGGTCAGTAATTATAAAACAGTAGCATTACGAGCTTTGAAACGGCAAGTACTCTTCATGCGAGTGTATTATTAATGTAATATTATTTTTTTTTATAGCTGAAAAAGACGTTAGAAGCCGTTGTCAGTCAGTCAGTTGGAGGAGCCAAAACTTTATCTCTTTAAAAGAGGTTTGAACCGGATGGAGTGACTGTTGCATCATTGGAATATGACATTTGGATGTCGTCAAATTACAGTAAGTTCAGTTTCTCATTATGTTGAGCTCATTGGTGTAAGACAGTATTTTCTTCATGTGCTTAGTAAATAAATTTCTCTATGTATATACTGTATGTATTCATGTTCATTTCTTCTTTGTGGTTGTGTGTATGTAAGGAAATCCTCTTTTGCGTATGCACAGCACTGTTTGAGGTTGGAGACTACTTGTAAAGGCGTCTTTCACCTGGGGGAGGGAGGGGAAGGGAGAAAAATATCACTCCTGATTTCAGCGGTTCGTAGGAGGTGATTAAAAGGTTAATAGGATGCAGTACTCCTTCCTTCCTTCTCTGGTTGTTTGATGTTTTGCATGTTGGAAAGCTACTGATAGAAGAAACCGAGCGTGGGCCGGGAGGGGTATCGCTTACATTTTCTTACCTACCCTCTTTTCTTACTGTTGTTGCCACTTTATTATCGTTCTTGACTTTCAGTTTAGCAGGTTTCATATCCATCCTTCAGTATCTCTCTATCACTCTCTCATCCACTGCCTTTGTTCACCTCACCTTTTTCCCTCATTTATGTGTGTATTTTTATTTACTCCATGCCATCATATATATATATATATATATATATATATATATATATATATATATATATATATATATATATATATATATATATATATATATATATTACAGTTTCCCCCAACCTCACTCGTGGCTTCGTTTTCACATTTAATTCAAATCTCAATTGGGACCAACAATAATCAAATAAGCACATTACCATATGCGAAAATATGAATCATTTTTACCCCGACCGGGACTTGAACCTAGGACACATAATTACTGTGCCAAGGCGCTACCAACTACACCACAGAAGGTCTTAAAAGGGAAACTAATTTGTAATATGAACAGAGTGGCATTCAGATAGGATGCGTTCATTCATATATATATATATATATATATATATATATATATATATATATATATATATATATATATATATATATATATATATATATATATATATATATGTTAAAATTTATTCTTGTCCCTCTTTTATTTTCCTTTCTCATTTTCTCTGACTGTTCATCCATTGTCTTTTTCGTGATTCTCTCTGTTACATCCTCCATGATATTTAATTATCACTTCCTCAATTTTCTCTAATATTTACTATGTTTTTCCTCTTTCCCATCTACCTCCAGACTCTGGAACTCTCTTCCTCCTTCTGTCTTTCCTAATTCTTATAGCCTTTCATCCTTCAAAAAGCAGATCTATCGTCATCTCAGAGCCTAGTCCTCCATATGACTGGGTCCTCTGTACTTTGACTGTTTTTTTTTCTGTCTGTCGTTTTCCTTTGTGTGACATTACCTCATCTCTGCCTTGCCCTTAACCTTTATCTTTTCCTTCGTCTTGGTACTTTCTCGTGCCCGGGCCTTTATTGATGAGGGCAATTTCTGCCTGTCCCGGTGTCACACTCTTAAAAAAAAAAAAGCTTGTTTGTTAGCTCCTTTCCTTATCTCTTAACATATCCTTGTAATAATCCACCTCTCTCTCTCTCTCTCTCTCTCTCTCTCTCTCTCTCTCTCTCTCTCTCTTAGTATATATATATATATATATATATATATATATATATATATATATATATATATATATATATATATATATATATATATATATATATCTCCAGCATTATCTAATTGTTATTCTCTGTATTCACATTGCTCCTCTGAGTCCCTCGTGTACCTTTCCTCTTCGTGTCTCTCATTCGAAGCCTTTCTCGCTTATAATTTTCCATCATTATTTTCTTTTTTTTTTCTTCCTTATCACTATTCTTATCAGTTACTCAGTCCATTTACATTCCTCACCTTTCTTCTTCCTGAGGCATCTCCATTATCTATTTCTTTCATCTCATTCCACTGTTTCTCCCTCCCCTTTTACTCCTCATATACTGTATGATTTATTTGTCTCTCGCCCTGAAGTAAGTTGTTACACATTATATGTAAACAGAGTAGGGGGGTAGCCTTCTCTGCCGCCTTTCCCCATACCCCTCACTCCTCCCTCTCCCTCCTCCACAACGTCACTCACCTGTCAGAAGGATCAACAGTAATAATTGTCAGCCCCCCCCCCCCCGACCACTCTTATCCTCCTTCTCATCATCCCAAGCTTCCCATTCTCATGGATTTTTTTTTTTTTTTTTAAGGGAGGGATGGAGGGAAGGGGAGTTTTATGACACGAGTTGATTACATTTTGTAAAGCGTTGAATGGCATTTTATGTCAGTAATGGATCCTTATTATAGAGATAGACACAAAGGTTTGAGCGCTGGAATTAAGGCTGGATGCCCTTCCTAAGGCCCAGCGGTGGGCTTGATCGCGAGTCTGTCACTTTTCAAGTTGAGTGCTCTCACCACTGCACCACCACGGCCCCCATATATTCGAAACGTATGAAAAAACTGCTTCTGAGACTTTTTTTTTTTAGATTCTCCACCCACGGATGGGTGGAACGGGTCATGGAGGACCCATAGGGTGGTCGCCAACCGGCACAGGCCCCAACCCCCCACTGTGGTACCGAGCCACAGCAGTAACCTCCCCAATAAACAGCTTAAACTCTCTTGCCTGGACGAGGCGCGATCCGTCGACCTCGCGAATGCGAGGCCAGCGCATTACCACTGTACTAGCCAGGAGGCTATTCTGAGACGTTGTTTACAAGTTAGAGAGTGGTCAGTGTGCCTGCGTCTGTTGAAGTGTTGGAGGGGGGGTGCCACACCTGGGGGGGGACATCTCTGTCCTCACCTTAGCCATCTCAGGATGATCTGAACAAATAATGTCGTCCAAAGCACCTCACTGAGCTAAATATCAGATTGCTAAACAAGTTCCAATTGCCCTGGTTACAACATGAGTACAACACGCCCCTTTTTTTTTATGATTGTGACACCAGGACGGGTCAAATAAATAAATAAACCCTCAGTCGGGCCTGGGCACGAAGAACTCTTAAAGAGAAAGAAATTCAGAGGAGATTAACAAGACACAAGGGGAAGTGAGAAAAGAACTAGAAAAGGAAATAAAAAATATCCGTAAGGGGAAAAGAGAGAACTAAAGGTTAGAATTTCTAAACATGAAAATAACAAACAGTTGAGAGATAGCCAAAATGAATTAATTGCTAGTACCCTGCTCTCTTCTGAGAGAGATGAGATTGGAGCTAGGAGTGTCCAGGTAAAGGAAAACATCGAACAGTTTAGAAGAGATTATCTGGAGCTGAATACAAAGCATGAGAACTTTACAAGGTCTTTTCCAGCTGCAGTGAAGAAAAATGTGGCAGTAAAAGAGGCAGTGAGGGAGGTGATACTAAAAAATGTAAAGACAGTCGACTCCAATGAAACAGAAATAGAAAAAGTGAAAGATGTGATTGAAATGGCGAATCCACTGATCGAACAGGCACTTGATAAAGAGAAGTCAGTGATAATCTCAAGTATATTAGACCCAATAAGGAAGCTTAGAATTAAAAGTGGTCCAGAAAATAATGTAAACAGTCACTAATTTGGTAAATACTCTTGGGAGGGAAAGGCAAGAATAACGAAAGTAAGCTTTGAGAGAAAGGACACATGTAAAGAATTATTGATGAGGGCAAAAAACCCAAAAGACCTTCAAGAATTCAGAACAGTCTTCATTAGACCATATAGAATTCAGGAAGAGATGGAAAGATTCAAGAGCTTGTTGATAAAGCTGAAAGGTTAAATGAAGGAAGAAATGAAGAAGATAAGAAATATTTTTGTTTCAGGGTTCTTCCAACCAAAGGGGTGATAAAGAAGATAATGCTAGGAAATTAGGGGATGCAGCTTCATTAAGATTATTGTGTACATATTCTTATGGGATGGCTGGTAAGGCAGTAGAATCAAAGGATAGAATTCACTAAGTTAAGTGAAGACATAAACAGTGTCAAAGTTTTTCCCAAGAGCTTCATAATAATGAGGGTTGAAAGATCTGAGAGAACTGGCAGATGCATAGCATTGTTTATAAGTGTAAGGATTCAGGTTGAAGAAATAAACTTTGCTATAGAAAGTGATTTCAAGGAATTTCTTGTTACTCACGTAAATATTTCTTTAGAGAGCGTTTTAATAGCTGTTGCATATAAAACTCAATAAGAAATCAACATATGCTAGAGGTTTATTAGGAAAGTCATACAGGTACTATTGAAGTTGTAAACTCAGTTGTGAAGATCGCATGGGAGAGAAAGAATAGGATTTTGATTATGAGAGATTTTAATCATAGGCAGATAGAGTGAACTAATCTTGAGCTGCACAATGGGGAGTATTCTTTTGGAACCAATGAGGGCCAGTGGAGGGAATGAGCCATCACTGCTCTATCTAGTATTCACAATTTTTTTGTTTGATATTGATAAAACTGAGTATGAGCCACCAATATGAAAAAGTGACCACTGTTTGTTGTTAATGCAGTATGTCATCAAAGATGCTCTGCTTGATAGTAAAGGCACTGTGGAGGAACTACCTGAAAGATTACAGCAATATGAATTATCTTTTTACAGATAGTGACTGGATCCTTTTAACAGCAAAACTATACAAAAGATGTATGAAATCTTCTGTTAGGAATATGGGAAGATAGTTACTTCTCGCATACCAGCCATCAAAATTGGAATTATTAAAGCCACACAGAAATGATTCAGTAATGATTGTAAGAGAGCTAAGGAGTGGAGAGACAAATGCTGGAATAGATATAGGAGGAGAAAAAGTATAAATGCCTGATAGACTTAAAAACAAGCAAGCAATGATAACCTAATTAAAAGAAGAGAGGCAGAAAGGGATATGACCAGGTAGGCTAAATAAAATCTCAAACTTTTCCACAGCTTTTTCAGAAGAAAATTGAAAGTCAGAGAACAAGTTTTAAATAAAAGAAGGCAGATGGAAGCATAACTGAGACATATGAAGAGATCAGTAAGAACAAGGAGTTTCACTCTGTATTTACTGTAGAAAATACTCCATTCCCTCTGATTGCAGAGATAAAGATCATGGGTCAGTATTAGAGAACACCATCTTATCGGTTACAGAGGTATGCACAGCGTTGATTGAGTTAGATACCCATAAAGCTACTGGTTCTGAAGACATATCCCCTCACATACTTAAGAAGTGTCCTAAGCCAGTATTGGTGGTGCTATTTATCATATTTGAAAAGTCGCAGGAATCTAGTGAGATTTCAAGATACTGGCAGCAAGTAAAGATGATAGCCGTCTTTAAAAAGGGAAGGAGAGAGACAGCTCCAAAATATAGGACTGTTTCCTTGACCAGCATCGCATGTAAAGTTATGGAGACACTACTAACAAAAAGCATCTCTCTTCACTTGGAATCCTTCACCTTTTTTTCAGTGAGACAACACAGCTTTCAAAGAAGATAGATCTACAGTAACAAACTTATTAGAATTTTATGATGAGGTACACCAGATCTTACAAGAAAGAGAAGGATGGGAAGATTGCATATTCTTAGATTTTCAGAAGGCATTTTATACGGTCCCATGGAGATTTATTAAGATGTTGCAAGTATTGGTAAGAATAGGTGGAGATGTCTTGGAATGGATAACACTTACTAAGAAAGAAGGGAACAGAGGGTTAGAGTAAGACACTCAGTGCCTGATTGGAGAAAGGTTAGTAGTGGGGATCCACAGGGTTCAGTTTTAAGGTCTCTTTTGTTCCTTGTATATGTAAATGACCTACTGGAGTCTGTAAATTAATATTTAATGTGGTTGCTGATTATGCAAAGATTGTGAAGAAATTAAAAGATGGAATCAATGTTAGAGAGCTTCAGGAAGACCTAAATAGTCTGCATGAGTGATCAGAAAAGTGGTTACTAAAATTCAATGCTTCAAAATGTAAAGTGATGAGAATGGGTACAAGTGCAAAAAGGCCCATGCTTGGATACTCAAAAGCAGGTGCAGAACTTCAAGAGAAAGGGAATGAGAGAGATGTAAGATAAAGATATTGGCATATTTGTCTCCAGAAATGCATATAAATGGCATAGTAAAGGCTGCATATGCTTTCTTGGCAAATGTAAGGGTAACCTTCAGACACATGGACAAGGAAATGTTCAGTTATATTTATGTAACCTTTGTGAGGCCAAAGCTTGAATATGCAGTTCCCCTTTGGAATCCGCACTTGAAAAAGCAAATAAATAAACTGGACAAAGTTCAAAGACATACTACGAAACATGTGTCAGAAATACGCAATCTCACTTATTAGGAGAGGCTTATGGAACTAGACTTACCATCACTCGGAGCTATAAGAATGAGGAGGGAATACGGCGACGGTTTTTAAATTTCTTAATGGTTTTGCCAGAGTGAATAGGGATGGCTGGCCCTAGAACTAAAAGTCATAGTTAAAGCTTCGTAAGAATTCTTTGCAGGATGTAAGGAAGTACTTTTTTTAGTGTAAGAATAGTTGATGATTGGAATTCGCCAAGCGAGGATGTAGTTAATGCTGACTGCATACATAATTTCAAGGACAAACATGATATGTATCATTGAGTATAAAAATATAATCGACCAGGAGACGGGGAGTTACGAGCCAAGGTCTTTTCCCGTAAACACAGTTCGGTAATTACCCACGCATCTAGGTCTTCAAGAGCATTTCACGAATGCTAGAATGATATATTGAACCTCTCGGTTTTTATTGTCGGGGGGAAATTGAATCTCCTCCCACTTGGGGTTCATTGCTATTTTTCATGGCTCATTCCTAAATATAAATAGGCAGAGAGAGAGAGAGAGATATGACTGTTTTTCTTAATAATTTTACACTTTCACGGCAGTAAAAGAAATTCTCTAATCTTTATTATGCCTTTAAGTTACATCCTGTAGCACACAAGGCATATTATTGAAAATAGACTTATATTATTATTATTATTATTATTATTATTATTATTATTATTATTTGCTTTCCTGCGGGAAAATATTATTATTATTATTGATATTACTGTTATTATTTTGTGTGTTGATTATTATGCCTTCGATATTAGATGCATATTGCTTACTTGATTCTTAAGAAGATGAAGTAGTAAAATGAGTTGTTAAAATGACTTATAATACAACGGTTATTACCTTGGTAATGAGGTTCGTTTTAATGATGATCTAAGTTATTGGTCATTAACTTCAATGTGGAGAAGTGGGACACTGATAATTGTACCGTTATTTATGACCATTCCTTTGGCATTCTAAAAATGGGAAAATATTGGCCTAATGGGCTGTACAATTTCTCTCTCTCTCTCTCTCTCTCTCTCTCTCTCTCTCTCTCTCTCTCTATATATATATATATATATATATATATATATATATATATATATATATATATATATATATATATATTACTTTTTTTCGCGTTTGTTCTGACACTAGACGGGCAAAGAAAATTGCCCTCATCGGGTCCGTCCTACATGGAAACGCCAAGACGAATAAAAAGTAGCAGCTTAAAGGCTAGGCAGAAATAAGAGAATGATAAGCAGTAAAGAAATAACAAGCTGAGAGAATAGAAAAAGTAATGATACCTAGAAATAGGATAGGATGAGGCCCTGAGATGACGATAGAGCAGCTTTTTGAAGTAAGAAATGTCCTCCGGACATTCTTAGCACACCCCTCGTTGCTTGGTGCTGGGGGCCGTGACTTGTGAACCTGCCATAATCATAATATAGTGAGATGAGATGAAAAAGAGAATAACAGGAATGGAGAGTGTTGTGACTTGTTAGATGTAAAGGCATTGCAAGAGATGTGTAACGAATATTCTGTGTAGAGGCATTCGAGAAGAACCGTAACTGAAGGAAGAAGTTTTCAGTCGACATTGAGCTCTCGTGGCCAGTTCTAATTCAGCTGAAGAAGCACTAATACAGGTAGGTGTACGTGGATAAGTTAGAAGATGAACTACAGGATTATGTTATTAGATAGACTCCATAGATCAATTATTAGATAAACTGTACATTTAGATTATTAACTAGACAAGCTAAACTGATAAAATTTAGGTTATGTAGCTGGATATAATATATAGATTATAAAGATGGATAAAGCACAAAGAAGATTCTAAGATTGATAAACTAAATTGGCTATTTGACTGAGTACATAGATTTTTAGGCGGTTAGACTTTATTGATAAATTGATAGACTACATATTTACTTAGCCTGCACAATTTGATTATTAGATAAATAGACTACATGGATAATTAGATAAATATTCTTTATTGATAGAATATATATATATATATATATATATATATATATATATATATATATATATATATATATATATATATATATATATATGAATCATACTTTACCCTTGACCGGGACTCGAACCTAAGTCACATAATTACTGTGCCAAGGCGCTATCAACTATACCACTGCATATATATATATATATATATATATATATATATATATATATATATATATATATATATATATATATATATATATATATATATATATATATATATATATATATAATAGATTTGTTAGGGAGATTAGAGTAGGTATAATAAGGTACTCCTCAATACTCGATTATGACTGTCAGCTGAACTGAACTGCTGAGTGAGTGATTGAGCTGGTGCACTCAACTGAGCTGCCGTGTTGATCTTATTGAGGTACTGAAATGGAAAGAGCTCAGTGAGCTTCTAAAATTGAATTTACTATCTGAGCCTCTCAGATGGAATGAGCTATCGAGTTGACAGTGTAATATATTATATGGAAATTAGATGATGTTATGCTCTAGATATTCATTGAGGTCAAGAGATTGACCTCGCAATTTATAATATAAGATAATTTATGGCTCTTAAAAGGTCACATGGCAAACGCGACTGAAATATAACACATTAAGACGACAATAGATAAACTACTCTGATTTATTATATTGGTGGACTTAGTAAGTAATTGGATAGAGATTACATGATTAACCTATTAAACAGACTTCGTCGATTATTAGAAAAATAAATATACTAAATAGAAAAGTTTTTGATAGATTTTATTGGATAGGTTTTTACAGTAGGATATACTTCATAGTTTGATAATAAGATGGACTGCTTAGGTAGACTGGTAGCTAGACAGTGTGCACAAATGGAAAAGTTGATCGAGAGACTATAAACTCAACTTTTGATAGAGATTATATCGGTAGATCATTATTAGATATATTACTTAAAGAGATAAATATGGAGAGAGAGTCTTTGCTTGTTAGGTACAAAGCTAACCCTATCCTTTGCGTGGGGAAAGGGAAACCATGAGATTAGCACATTGTTTGCTAACATTTCGAACCATAAAGAAGTATTAACAGTATACGAACCATGAACATGTGTTGGACTCCTTTTGGGGGTTATGTTGCTACGTAGCTTATTATTTAATTTAATTATGTATGAGAGCTGGGAAGCAGGCACGATTGCCTCTTTCGAAGTTTGAGCTTTTGATATAGTGTAACAGTACTCTTACATTATTTGAGCCGTATTTTACATGGTGAAGGCTCTCTTAACCCTGTTGAATGAAATGGGATTTACGCGAGGGAAGCCACTAAGTACTCCTTCTTCTCGTAACCACCTACGAGGTTTTGACAGAGATGCTGCATAAATCACCTCCAGGAATCGAGGGTTGATCCCTGAGCTACGAATGGAAATGGTTCACTCAAATTGATATTCAAGTCAAAGTTTGCCATACCCGCGTTTACCCACCTAAGAGCTTCGATTTTCATGCCAAAAAAAGGCAGTTCGTACAGCCTCTTTGCTCAAGACCCGCAATTTGAGTATAAGAAGAAGAGAATGACGGCGTCCCTCTTGTAATAGTCACTTTCAACTCCACGTGCTCAACAATGCTTTGAAATCAGTGACAGAACTGCAACCACGACCTGGGGTCTCGATAATGACAAGAATGGTCGCCCTTCCACTCTCATGCAGATAAACATTCTCTATCAAAAACTAGGAGAAATATGTTTAGCTTTGGTGCATAAACATGGAAGTTGATTTGGCTCTGCCGTGTTTAAATGCGAGTGATTTTAACAGATATGAGGAGGAAGTATGCATCTCCCCTCCCCCTTTCGTAAAGAGAGGGGAAAAGCTTCCTTAGAAATGTCTTCTTCCTTATGTTGAAGGGGGAAAAGGATCCTTCTTTATCAATCATACATACCCCCTTTTCCAGTTTTAAGAAGGAGGGAAGATTGTCTACATAACCCCCTCTTTATTCATTGATGGGGGACCAAAGAAACGTTTCCATAAGATACCAATCCCCCATTTTAAAGGGGAGGAGAAGTTCTTATAACACCCTCCTCACTTTTTATGAAAAAGGGAGATAGAGACTTCCATAACATCCCCTTCCCCATATTGATTAAGGGGAACAAAGTCTACATCTGTAGCTCCCCCTCCTAATCTAAGGAAAAGGGAGGAGGATATGCTGTCTATGCCTCCATAACCAACCTTTTTCTCCTTGCCCTATAATGACATATGCCTAGTCCCATTTTTTTTTTAAAGTGAAGTGAAGATTTTTCCCTCGTCTCTCGGCTCTTTCAGAGATAGAAGAATACCTCCTTAACCCCCCCCCATTTTGCTTCATAAAATCTGTTTCTTCCCCTATTTAAGGGAGAGGGAAAGTATTTTTTTCCCAGACATATTTGTTAATGACATGCAAGTGTGTACTGTTAGGGCACTTTTGAAATACTTTCTCATAATGGTTTTGGGGAGGTTTTACCTCACCACCATATCTCTCTCTCTCTCTCTCTCTCTCTCTCTCTCTCTCTCTCTCTCTCTCTCTCTCTCTCTCTCTCTATATATATATATATATATATATATATATATATATATATATATATATATATATATATATATATATAATCTTTTCTTGACTCTTCCCATATCTTTTGATAATTAATTAAGAGAAAATTTATGGAAGATAAAGTAGAGTAGGTAAGCGAGTGGGTGGGTGTGTCTGTTCCTTAATGTTTGATGACCTTAACGATATTTAATGATTCTTCGTTATCTTCATCATATATTCTCACTTTTGGATATATTTTTCTCGTCTTCGTATTGTTTCATCTGCTGCTTATTTTTCCTTTATATCTGATAGTAATAATAATAATGTAAAACCCTATATTTTTACTTTAAATCGTGGGACAAAGAAGCTGGTTGTACACGTAATACACACACAGTATATTTGGTCATGAAAGTCGTCGTGAAAGTGATGTTTTGTGCTTTCCCATGTGTCTCCTGGACGTCATATGATCTTGGGTACGCAATACCCAGGAGTAAAACACATGTACTTCGGTAGGGCTTATTGGATTTGAGGTCAAGTCTTTAGGAGAGAAGTGAGAGAAAGGGAAGAAGTTTTTTTTCTTTTCTTTTTTAAGTTTATCTTTGCCTTGTAACTGGATTTTTGAAGTCAGTTGTTACCAGCGTTGAACAAAACTGTTTCCTTACACGCTTTATAGTGTAAGGAAACTCATGAAACTCATCGAGTCAAACTTATTGAGTATACGAGAAGAGTGAACGCGCGCAGCATATTCTTGTAAACGCTCCAATTGTGCTTTAGAGAGGAAGTCCATTTAAAATCCGAAATAGATAACGAGTTCTTGTCATTTCGTGTAATGGTTCATCAGTAATTAAAGTTTTTAAAATAATGATATTCGTGAAATGTCACTTGTTGCTGTCAGCTGATGAGACTGTAAAAAGTCGCAGCACTGCTTTCTAAAATATTACAATTTCTTTCATACAAAAATTGTGTAGCGGCAGGACGAAGGGGGCTTAAGCCCATAGCTCAAGAAACTCTGAAATATGAAATTAGACTTTCATTGGTGAAGATTCTCTTCCACAATTAATTCCAAACATATAATGGTGTAACCTCCGAACCTGGTAAGTTGACAGTGGCTGTCTATTACGCGAGGGACACCCCCCCCCACCCTCTCCTTCTTATCCTCAAATGGCTCTGAAGCAGAGACAAGGTCTACATCCAAGCCACTCTGAGGGGTTGAACTTGGGACCTCTTGAATGACGGCCAAACTCTCTATTCACTAAGTAGTCGGAAGATGTTTTAATTTTCTGAACAAAATGACATTGTTAGTTTTATCCTCTCCACACCTCAGTAGCCAAGGGATAAGGCGCCTGCCATCCACCCAGGAGGTTATCGGTTCCACCCCTCCCAGGTGGTTCTTTAAACATCATTTCACTAAGAACCCCTCGTGGAACCTTGTTTATGCGAGCTCGGCTTTGGTAAGGCCAAAAATTGCCCTTAACACTCCTCACATGTGGGGAATAAAATACTTAAAACACCACAAAGAATAACCTTTAGGTAGTCTTATTTATTCTCCTCCCCCAGCCCTTTTTTTATGAGACGAAAGTGGACTACAAATAAGACCCTCCGAGCGTGTCGTCATTAAGTCCAAGTATTCATTAGAGAAGGAACGGTTATGTGTGTGAAATGAACATTCCGCTCCTGGACACTTTCAACGATGTCAGTGTATTGGGAAGGAGGTGACAGTTGTCATTGTTCTCTCCTCCTCCAATGGAGTGATTTAAAATACCTTGCGTGTTTTGCCCCACCCACCCACCTGGCTTGGCTTCTCTTCATTTTTTCTTCATGTGTTGTTTTTTTTTTCTTCCTGGAGCTTATATGTGTGATGACGAGTCATGGTCAGTACATAAACGTCTATTATGGTGAGTAAGATTTGCACAACCCTATGCCCATCGTAGCGTAAGAGATAGCGTAAAGGGATAAGGTACAGCCAATGGGCAACTCCTTCCCTGCGTGTTATTTCTTGCCGTTAGATAAATGTTGGGAGGGGACGACCATTGGGACACGTTAAAGTCTTTCCAATTCAGTTTTCTGTTACTATTGTACCACCCTTTTGACCTGTCGGATATGATATTTCGCTGGCAGTGTTTTTATTGTTATTAGTAGCAGTGGAAAGTAAAGATGTGAATATATGACTGTCATTAAATTAATTTCTATAACGATACCGAGTATTAAGCTTTCACTTTTTCCCCCCATTGAGATATAGCCTTTAAAAAAAAAAAGTTGGGATTCCTCTTTTTCAGACCTTGTATGGCGTATTTTAAGTGAAAAGGCACTTCCCATCTCTCCCACAAAATTTCAGCATTCTAAAGAGCCGGCAATCATAAGAACAGAAAAAAGGGGGGGGGGAGAAAATGAAGTGTGCCATTGAGACAGATTGCCCCCCCCCAATGATAACAAGGGATGCCTTAAATGTTTGCTGCCATATCTGCTTCCATATAGTTGAAACCTCTGTCAACTAGGTGTAGCCTTCCCCCTAATATGGCAATGTTTCAGCCTTAGCCTACGTTGACTTATCTTCCAATAATACAGATACTGGAAATGCCATTTCGACTCTTCTGTGAAGGTTGGATTTTTTTTTTTTTTCTAAGAATAAGTAAATGCCTATAAACCTTTTCCTCGCATGTCACATATAGTCCTGGCCTGCGGCTGACAAATCTTGACACATTCCTCATGCAAAAACTGGAATTGGGATGAATGTCCTCCCCTTCCTATCCAATGTGGCTCGTGGTAGGTAGCTCATGCCAAGGACTTCGTCTTGGACTCTCTTTCATATATGTGTCAAGGACTTTTCATTAGTATGATAAAGCCAAACTGAGTGTGTCTTCTGAAATTCTCGCCAGGACATATTCTCTCTCTCTTATAGTTATAACACTTATTTTCACTCCTCTTGTGCATGTTTTTCAAACAGACCGTCTCAGTTTGTCGTTAAATTTATGTCAAAGTTTTTAATAATTATAAGTCATTTTATCTATTATATATATATATATATATATATATATATATATATATATATAATATATATATATATATATATATATATATATATATATATATATATATATATATATATATATGACAAACGCTTTTTTGTCGCTTTTAATATTATGCAAAGATTTTTTTTGTGCCCCTCAATGTTAGTTTGATATTTAGTTTTTTGTTTTTTTCTAGGAATGTCTTCCTAGGTAAATGCAAAAGGACTTTTTACCGTATGTCTTTAAATGTTAATCTCTCTCTCTCTATCTATCTGTTTGTCTTATATCTGTTTATATATATATATATATATATATATATATATATATATATATATATATATATATATATATATATATATATATATATATATATATATATCATTGACACTGTTCTCTTTTTGACTTAATATATACTGTATTTAGAAGAATTCTGTGTCTGCGTTTAAAAGTTATACGAAAGACTTTTTTTTTTTATTTCTTCTTCTGAAATGATGTCAGTTGGAGTATTACATATTTTCTTCTGTTCTTGTCTATTAGACTTACTTCGTAATATAATTTATAGTTAAGCTTTCTAATTGTTTTAATTGTTCTTATTTTTTTTCCTTTTTCTTTTTTTTTTTACCACCCCAGCCGTGCCGGGTGTAGACTTGGACCTAGACCCTGAGTTCTTCCCCAGAAGTTATGAGTTGTACTATTGACCTTTTATTTCTATACTTTTATGATGGTGCTTCATTGCCATATGCAGCTGCCTTGACTATAGATCAGAGAAGCTTCAGTTGCTTTTCAAAACCATTACATTATTTCTTCCGTTGATTCGCTGCGTCTCCTGTTCTTAGCCGCCGCGTAGGGATAAGGAGAGGGTGGTGATTACCCTCTGGCAACTCTTTAGTCTCACAAGAGAGGGGAAGGGGCTTTTAGTCTGTCCTTTTCTTTTCCTTTTAAATTTCTATTCCATAAGATGGTGCTGTGTTTATGTGTGTATGCATATATGTGTGGGTGTATGTGTATGTATATGCAATTGTTTACATGCACATGTATTTTTTTCTTTTTTCCTCCCCTTTTTATGAATTTACTCTCACCTTTGTACTCTCGGGGCCTAGTACTGCCCTGTTTCTGAACTCACAGTGCTCGGACTGTTTATTCAGCCTATCCTTTTCCTTTGTTGTGTCACCCTCAGATGGCGATGATGTGTATGAGTATTCCTGTATGCATGCATATCGGTGGAAAGGACTAATAACTCTTTTTGATGTGTATGAGTATTCATGTATGCATGCATATCGGTGGAAAGGACTAATAACTTTTTGATGTGTATGAGTATTCATGTATGCATGCATATCGGTGGAAAGGACTAATAACTTTTTGATGTGTATGAGTATTCATGTATGCATGCATATCGGTGGAAAGGACTAATAACTCTTTTTGATGTGTATGAGTATTCATGTACGCATGCATATTGGTGGAAAAGACTAATAACTTTTTGCTGAAATGAATACCACAGACTCTCACTCTCTCTCTACTAGATATGTATGACTATGGAGCCCCAGTGGCATTTCTATTGTCATCTAATTAGCTATGTATATATGAGTAATAAGCATGCATATATATATATGTATATATATATATATATATATATATATATATATATATATATATATATATATATATATATATATATATATATATATATATATATACATATATATATATATATATATATATATATATATATATATATATATATATATATATATATATATATATATATATATATATATATATATATGTGTGTGTGTGTGTGTGTGCATGCATGCATGTATATGTATATGTACCAACTTATTACTCTAACCTAAAAATTGTTATACTATATCTGCTTCAAATTGTCTGCAGTGGTACTGTTGTAGAGTGGAGATTTAACTTAAATGATAGCACTCAATAAGGGCTGTTGAAAATTATTGTTACAAATATTACTCTTAATCAATAATCGCAGAGTGCTTTTCTGACATTAACGCAGGTAAACCATGATATATTACTCTTAATTAATAATCGCAGAGTGATCTTCTGCCATCAGTCAATTGTTACACTATATCACCGGTTTTACGTCACGAACTCCCTTTTCTGCTAAGGGCTAGGACGGTTGCCTTTTTGCGAAGGACTTGTTTTGGTAGATGTAATCGTTACCCTGAGTGTATGCCCTTACTAACCTCAGTCCGTGACGGGGCGCGAACCCACCTGCCGCCTCACGCTGTATTTTATTCTTAATTACTTGCTATGATATTTAAAATTAATTGCAAATTCTATCAAAGAATAGCCTCACCGTATTCCCTGCGTGTCGTAAAAGGCGACTAAAAGTGGACGGGGCGGGGGGACTAGGAATCCCCCCCTTGTATCAACCTCCTGCGAGACGTCAAGAAGAAGGGGATTAGAGGGGAGAATAACTTCTCCCCAACCTTTCTTGATTCCGGCTACCCCCCAATTAAAGGGGGAAACAGCCAAGGTATATGTATGTATGTATTAATATTGGATTTTTTTTTTTTTTATGATTGTGACACCAGGACGGGCCAAAAGAAATTTTTAGAATAAAGCGGCCTTCATCGGGCCTGGGCACGAAGAATACATAAAGTAAAGAGAAACAGAGATGGAGAGTGTAATGACTTGTCAGATGTGAAGGGATAATAAAAGATGTGTGATGAATATCCAAGAATATTCAGTGTAGCTGTAGGCATAGAAAAAGAACCGTAACTGAAGGAAGACTTAACATCGAACTGTCCTGAACAGACCTATTTAAGTTACATATGACCAAATATAGATTGTAATGTTTAACAACTGCAGTATTATTGGGAGTGCACATGTCCCCATGTACAGATATTTGAATTAAAAAAAGTCATTAGTAGGAGGTATGAGGCCATTGAACACACTAGCAAAATTAAGAAAGATCGGGGCTTCGTCAAGAGTAAACATTCAACCTGCGGGTCTCTTGCAGATAAAATAATAATAATGATAAGTAAAATACTAATGACTTGATATCGATGAAGTATTTATTTTAGTATGGGCTTCACTTTAATATCGCATTTTCTTATTTAAAGGAATATATGTGGTTATTTGAGACTAAAGAAACTTAACATTACATGTATATTGATGAAGAATTTGAGTAGGATACTTGTAGCTATCACTGATAGGTATACGTGTAAAGACATACAAGTAGATGTACTAAAATGTTTGTAGAGAGAGAGAGAGAGAGATTTACGGGTCAGTATTTTGCATCTCTCTCTCTAGTCATTCATGATATGTTACTTATCATGAATTATGGTATGTGTGTGTACTATCACGTGTGTACGTGCGTGTGTGTGAAGTATTTACCTCAAATGAATCCTTCATGAAGTTGTAAATGTCTCGTGTTGTGTGTGTTTAGCGTGTCAGAGAGAACGACAGCTTAATGAGTTATTAGAGCACCTCCCCCCTCCTTCGCTTGGGGGGAAAACAAAGCTAAATATATCATTTAGTCTTAAATAGCCGAACAGGTAACAACCTATTCGAGCTATGGTAATTGCGTAATTTCTTCAGGGTTCTAAATAATAATAATAATAATAAAAGTAAACTTTGTCACGTCGACGGTGTGGAAGACAACCTACGGCGTCTGTTGGCTGCTAACTTCTTCCTAAATCAGCAGTTTTAATTAATACAGCAAAAGGAACCCGTTGTCAATGCATTCAGATATGTGAATAGGCAAGTGTATTTCTAACCTCTACTTATATCCAGTAATGAAAAAAATGGGTAGTTTTATCTTGACGCTGGAAGTTACACTGTGAAACCTGCGACCAACCTTATATTTACCGTTTTCAATTATTTCCTCCTCATGAAATGGTTTCCAAAAACTGTCAAGTTTTGCTGCGCTACCAGACATAAGAGTAATGTGAGTTATTATTATTATTTTTATTATTATTATTATTATTTTGTCTTGTAAGTTGAATAACTAAGCAAATACGGATTAATTTTAAGTTGATACATGCACCACTGGGCTCTTTCCCGTAACCACTATTAGGTAACTACAGAGGAAATTGTATTTAAATAAGTTTTTGTATGTAAAACCATTTTACAGACAGAACTGGCTCCCGTGCTTTGCCGTCTTTTTCGCCTCATTCTGTCAACCAGTATCTATCCTTCATCTTGGAAGCATGCTCTAGTTCAACCTGTTCCTAAGAAGGGTGACCGCTCTATTCCTTCTAACTACCGACCTATTGCTCTAACCTCCTCTATTGCTAAAGTTTTCGAAACTTTGCTCAATGCTCACTTCTTGAAACGCCTTGAATCTAACTCACTTATCTCCGATCACCAGTACGGCTTCCGCAAGGCAAGATCCACTGGTGATCTCCTGTCCTATCTTACTCATGTATGGTCATCTTCTCTGAGGAACTATGGGGAATCCTTTGTCGTCGCCCTTGATATCTCTAAGGCTTTTGACAGAGTCTGGCACAAGGCTCTGTTGGCCAAACTCCCTGCCTACGGCTTTACCCCTTCTTTCTGTTCTCTGATTTCCAGTTTTCTTACTGACCGTTCTATATCTGTAGTTGTTGATGGCGTGACATCTAGCCCTTTCTCTGTGTCCAGTGGTGTTCCACAGGGCTCTGTTCTTTCACCTACTCTCTTCCTTCTCTTCATCAATGATCTTCTACAGTCCCCATCTTCCTCTCTTCTTCATGCCTTTGCCGATGACTCTACCCTTCACTTTTCCTCTGCCTTTTCTTCACAACCTTCATCTGTTACTCGTAATCAATCTCGTATCACTCTTTCTTCTACTCTTAACTCCGATTTGCAGAGAGTATCTGAATGGGGCACTCAAAATTTAGTTAAATTCAATGCCTCCAAGACACAGTTTCTGGCTATCTCTTTATCTTCTTCTCCTCCAGATAACCCTATTGTCTTCGAAACTAATGAAATTTACCCTCTTAACTCTATCAATATATTAGGAATCCACATAGCCTCTAACTTGTCTTGGAGGAATCACATAATCCAAATGTCTAAATCTTCATCCAAAAAATTGGGGGTTTTGTTTCGTTTTCGTTATTACTTTTCCTCATTGCAGTTACTTAAAATTTACAAAGGTCTTATCCGCCCCTGCTTAGAATACTGCTCACACATCTGGGGTGCTTCTTCCTTTACTTATCTTCTTGATAGGGTTCAATCTAAGGCAGTCAGACTTATTAATGATCCTTCTCTTACTTCTAACTTGGATTCTCTCTCTCTTCGCCGTAAGGTATCTTCTCTTTCGCTTTTCTATCGCTACTACTTCCATCGCTGCTCTGATGAGTTGGCGAGTTGCATCCCTCCTCCACTGCCGAGGCCGCGTAACACTCGCCAAGCGGCCTCATCTCACAGGTACTGTGTCGAGATTTGTAGCTCGCGGATTGGTCGGTGCAGCGACTGCTTCTTCCCATCTACCTCCAGACTCTGGAACTCTCTTCCTCTTTCTGTCTTTCCTAGTTCTTATGACCTTTCATCCTTCAAAAAGCAGATCTATCGTCATCTCAGAGCCTAGTCCTCCATATCTCTGGGTCCACTTTACTTTGACTGTTTTTTTCTGTCTGTCGTTTTCCTTTGTGTGACATTACCTTATCTCTGCCTTGCCCTTAACTTTTTCTTTTCCTTCGTCTTGGTATTTTCTCGTGCCCGGGCCTTTGTCGATGAGGGCAGTTTCTGCCTGTCCCGGTGTCACACTCTAAAAAAAAAAAAAAAAAAAAAAGATAACCATTCACAGACATGTTAATGATTATGTTAATTACTAAATATTTATATAACAAGAAGTGGGTTTGAAAATGTTTTAGTCAAGGTAAAAATATACGTCCCTCGCTTGCTAACATCTATTATTATCTGAGCAGCTTTTGTAACGTATACTCAATTAAAGAGGTAAGAAAGGTGCTATCGTGGATATATATATATATATATATATATATATATATATATATATATATATATATATATATATATATATATATATATATATATATATATATATATGATTGTGATACCAGGACAGGCAAAAAAAAAAAATAATAATCTACCCTCTTCAAGCCTGGGCACGAAGAAAACATAAAGAGAAACAGAGATGGGGAGTATTGTGACTTGTCAAATGCGAAGGGATAATAAGACATATGTAACGAATATCCGAGAATATTCGGTGTTGATGTAGGCATAGAAAGAGAACCGTAACTGAAGGAAGACTTAACATCGAACTGTTCTGGACAGTCTTATTAAAGTCCACAAGACCCTTCAGCTGTAGTATCACAAAGGGTGATTGGCATATATATATATATATATATATATATATATATATATATATATATATATATATATATATATATATATATATAGTGTGTGTGTGTGTGTGTGTGTGTGTGTGTGTTTTGCATAAAATATTTCCTTGCCTATTCCCATGATTTTAGTGCTCTAATAACGCCTGCATATTTTGCTGATTTTCTCTCTCTCTCTCTCTCTCTCTCTCTCTCTCTCTCTCTCTCTCTATATATATATATATATATATATATATATATATATATATATATATATATATATATATATATGTGTGTGTGTGTGTGTGTGTGTGTGTGTGTGTGTGTGTGTGTGCTGATGTCGTCTATCAGTTGATGAGCTTAAACAGTTGCTTTACCCGGGCTAAGTAAAAACCATGGCATCAAAAGCATTGCAAAATGCGTGTAATTTTTTTCATTATTTATTTATAAGTTTTATAGTGTCTTTTCGAGTCAGTTTCTAAATCATATTTTAGAAACCCTTTTGTTTTGCCACTAGAGTTGGCGTCGGTGTGACCGTTATTTAATGCCACTTATAAGTAGTTATAGATTTGTACGTTGAAGTCAGCAATAGAGGAACGTGATGTTGGTCATGTTGGTGATATTTAAATTCAAATTGAGTGAGTAACGGTTATGGGCGCGCAACATATGAGTCATAAAGGGCCTTCTTGGCATCTTAAATGCCAACCGAGCGCAATATTGATCTCGCCTTACCCCTTTACTCCCCACCTTTTGATAACATGACCTCTCACGAGAAAGAGAGAGGTTACGCATTCCCCCTCTCGTATTAAAAAACACCCACTCTTCTTCTATTAGAGGAGGTAGGAGAATGTTTCCCTCTTTTCTTTCATAAGAACAGACAGAGGGATATGGGAAGAGGCATTACTCCTTCGTTAAAGCTGTATTGATATATTTATTTATAATGCATAAGCGCTTTCATTCTGTATGTTATGGCTGGCAAGCATAGACTGATCAGTCTAACGCTCTCCAGTAAGAGCACTCACTCACTGTACCTCCCTAGCGTAATTCTGTTGTAGCATGTTGTTTGTGAATCATGCGCTCACTTATCACTTCTGGTAAGATGAAATCCTCTGTAAAATCCTGAATTAAATTTCTCATTAGATATAAATATATTTTAAGCATTACTCTCTCTCTCTCTCTCTCTCTCTCTCTCTCTCTCTCTCTCTCTCTCTCTCTCTCTCTCTCTCTCTCTCTCTCTCTCTCTCTCTCTCATTATTAGTTACACCGTGATGGGCAAAGAAAATTGCCCTCATCGGGCCTGGACAACAAGAAAACGTATAAGATGAAGAAACAGTAGCAGCTTAAGGACAAGGCACATAGGAAGAGTATGATAAACAATCAAAATAAGAGACAATCAGAAAGAATAGTCGAAGTATTGAAGACCTAGCAATATGACAAGATTAGGCCCTGAGATGACGAGAGATCAGCTTTTTGAAAAGAGAAAGGTCATAAGAACGAGGAAAGACTGAAGCAGTAAGAGAGTTTCAGAGAACTGAAGTGGAAGAACAGAAGCAGTCACTGCACCGATCAAGCCAGAAGCTACTAACCTCCACACTGTATCTAGGTTATGGGGCCTCACCTTTGGGGAGGGATGCAACTCACCAAATCATCAGAGCATGGAAGTACTGTAGTACTGATTTAAAAAAAAAAAAAAAAAAAAAAAACGAGAGATGACACTTTTCAGTGAGGTGAAGGAGAATCGACATAAAAAAAAAAAACGAGAGATGACACTTTTCAGTGAGGTGAAGGAGAATCGACATTAAATTTCATGTAGTAGGTTGGCTTATGGCACCAGCCGCCCGTTGCGATGCTACAACTGAAGGTTTTTTGAACTTATATAGGTCTGTCCAGGACAGTTCGATGTTAAGTCTTCCTTCAATTACGGTTCTTTTTCTATGCCTACAGCTACACTGAATATTCATGGATATTCATGACACATCTTTAATTATCCCTTCACATCTGACAAGTCATTACACTCTCCATCTCTGTTTCTCTTCGCGTATGTATTCTTCGAGCCCAGGCCCGATGAGGGCTGTTTTATTTTATAATTTTTTTTGGCCCGTCCTGGTGTCACAATCATTAAATGACCATAGATTCAACCCTGTCAGGGAGATAAGTGTAAGAAGCACTCAAGATGTGAGAGCAGTATTCGAAGCAGGGACGGATGAAACCATCATACATTTTCAGTAATTGAGATGAGGAAGTTTAATGACAGTAACGAAAAAGAACTCCCAGTATCTTTAATGCAACATAGCAGTTTGAATTGTGAGACTCTTCCAAGACAAGGTATAGGCTGTCTGAATTCCAAATACGTTAATAGAATTGAGGAGATAAATTTCATTGTTTACAAAAGCAATATAGAAATATGTTGATTGTTCCGGTTTTACGTCACAGACTCCCTTTTCTACCAAGGGCTAGGACGGTTGCCTTCTTGCTAAGGACTTGTTTTGGCAGATGTAATCATTACCCTGAGTGCATGCCCTTGCTAACCTCAGACCGTGACAGGGCATAAACCCTCGACCTGACGCCTCAGAGATATCTTGATATCTTTTGTAATTCGGTCGAGTCTATCTTTGTCCTCCCTCCTCTGGCCTCTAGTCTCTTATTCTCACAAACTCCCTCATCTATACCTTTTGCATGCATTCTCCTATTCTTACAAGCATCCTCATTTGTACTCTTTGAATGAGTCCTCTCTCTCTCTCTCTCTCTCTCTCTCTCTCTCTCTCTCTCTCTCTCTCTCTCTCTCTCTCTCTCTCTCTCTCTCTGCTGGCTAGTACAGTGGTAACGCGCTGGCTTCGCATTCACGAGGTCGAAAGATCGGTCCCCGTCCAAGACCGAGAGTTTAAGCTGTTTACTGGCAGGAACTGCTGTGGGTGGACATCACAGTGGGGGGTTGGGGCTTGTCCTGGCTGACGAATACCCATTGTAAAATGGAAATAAAGTTTATTATTATTATTATTATTATTATTATTACTCTCTCTCTCTCTCTCCTCTCTCTCTCTCTCTCTCAACTTGAATTCATATCAGTACTAGGGATCTTACTGGAGAATTTTATATTCTTAGTTATAGAATGTTACACAATGATCGTACAGCCAGAGAAGATATGTATCTCAAAGAGAACCTAACTCCAGTTGACTGCAAAATTAGGTCACATCGCTAAGTGCTAGGCGTTGATCTTCATATAGCCGACACTGCCTATGTTAGTTCTAGTGTACAGACCCCCAAATTAAGTTGCTGATAAAGACGAAGATCTGTATAGAAGACTGAGCACCATAATCAATGGTAAAACATGTGTAATTCTTGGTGACTCTAACTGTCATATAAACTGGAAGGACAGAACAGCTGACGATAAAGATAGACATCTTGTAGACTTTGCTGATGATAGCTTTCCAAGCAAACAATATAACAATGACAAGTACACTGAAAATTCCAAGCACAGCCACTACTTTTCCAACCCTACCTCAACACACTACCACACCACATAACTTTTTCACCGGAAATAGATTTAAATTATCCACTGCTAATTTACTGTTTTCACAAACTAGCTAGCAGAGCTTTGTCACATCCCACACATCACCGTAAACTGCATTCCTTTAACTCGCCTTGAGGGAAATCTAGAAGAGTTGCCAGACGTGGAGCCTCACACCACATTACCTAATTTTTTGTGTAAACTGGGGAAAGCTCTTAAGCCGTTTTACCTGATCCTGTGGTTCTATATATTGTTAAAAACAGTATCCTTCCCATTTATATTAACTAGTTAGTTAGTTTGATACACAAAAAAATTGAATAATAAAAGAAAAAAAAAATTACCAAATACCCACCTGTCAACAGTACTGAGTTAAGTTGCCAAGTAGTACAGCAGTCCTATTTTCTTCATTTTTTTTGCTTTTCTTTTAGCTTTCTCGTTTGCTATTTTGTTAGTTTGTATATATATTGAGTTAAATGTAAAGTCTAAATCCCGTGATAACATATCTTGGTTAGCAAGTCAGTTTATCAGTTAGGAAGAATATAAAACAGAAACAGGTGGGTGCCACCTCGAACACAAATTCGAATTTTCCTTCAGGTTTGACTTTTGTTTTTCTTTTTCTTTTTATACTTAAATTACCATGGTCAAGTTTTTAAGTTAAGATGTGTGTTACCAGAAAGGAGACAAACTGAGTCACTAAATAGCACTTATATGGAGATATAAAAATTCTGTGTGAAGGTAAATTAGAAGTTTTTCTCTCTCTCTCTCTCTCTCTCTCTTTTCTTTTTTTTTTTTTTTTTTTGTTTTTTTTTTTTGAGAGGGAGAACATAAAAATGAAGCCATCTCTGTCCCAAACCTCTCCCACCCATGGGTCGGGAGAAGGGGTAGTCATCAGAGGACTTAAACAGAGAATCAAGAAGTTAGAGGAAATGGTTACAAGCCTTGATGATAAAATTCGGAATATGGATGGAGAAATGAAAGAGAATGAAACACTCAGAGAACAAATAAGATCTTTGGAGGAAGCAAATAAAGCACAAGGGCAGGAGAGAAAGGAACTAGAAAAAAGAATAAAGAAGCTGGAAGGGGAAAAGAGTCAACTAGAATCTAGAATTTCTAAACAAGAAGATAAAAACAAACAGCTAAATGACAACCTAAAGGAATTAGATGTTAGTTCACTGCTAACTTCTGAGAGAGACGAGATTGCTGCTTGGAATGTTCAGATTAAGGAAAACATTGAACAGTTCAGAAAAGAGTTCCAGGAGCTGAATATGGAAAATGATGCCATGAAAACGTCCTTTGCTGATGCACTAAAGGGGAATGTGGCAGTAAAAGAGGCTGTAAAGGTGGTGGCACTGGAAAACATACAAACAGTTGACTATAAAGAGACAGTAATCGAAAAAATGAAAGACGTTGTGATGGAAAGGGCAAACCCACTCATCAGACAGGCACTTGATAAGGAGAAGACAGTGGTAATCTCAGGCATAAGTGAATCCCAGGAGCCAACATGGCAGGGGAGACTTGAAGAAAATAAAGCTAACGTTGTAGACCTGATAAGAAAGCTTGGAGTAGTATGTGGTCCTGAGGATATTGTAAACATACACCAACTAGGTAAATATTCGAGGGAAGGAAAGCCGAGACCAACAAAAGTAACCTTTGAGAGAGGGGAGACATGTAGGGAAATATTGTTGAGAAAAAAAAGTCTAAAAGACCTTGAAGAATGCAAAGAAGTGTTCATTAGACGATACAGAACACAGGAAGAGATGGGAAAGATCAAAAACTTGTTGCAAGAGGCAAGAAGGTTAAATGATGAAAGAAATGAAGAAGAGAAGAAAAATTTTCGTTACGGAATACTTCCAGACAAAGGGGAGATAAAGAAGATAATGACAGAAGATCAGGGGATGGGGCCTCATTAAGATTGTTATACACAAATGCTGATGGATTAGCTGGTAAGGCAGTAGAATTAAAAGATAGGATTCACAACAGTAAGGCAGATATAGTAGCAATTACAGAGACTATGTTGAGTGAGGACATAAACAGTGTCACAGTTTTTCCTAAGGGCTTCAGAATACTAAGGGTCGAAAGATCTGAGAGGACTGGTGGAGGGATAGCACTGCTCATAAGTGAGAGGATTCAAGTTGAAGAAATAAACTTGGCTATAGAAAGTGAGTTCAGGGAATTTCTTGTTGCTCGCATAAATACTGGGTCAGAGAGCATTATAATAACTGTTGTATACAACCCACCAAGGAACCAAAATAGGCTTGAAATTTATGAGGAAAGTCATATAGGTACGATTGAAGTCATAAACTCAGTTGTTAACATGGCGCGGGAGAAAAAATGTAGGATTTTGATTATGGGAGACTTTAATCATAAAGAGATAGATTGGATAAATCTTGACCCACACAGTGGTGAGGACTCCTTTGGGGCAAGATTCCTAGATTGCGTACAAGGGAATTTCCTACACCAACATGTAATGGAACCAACAAGAGCCAGGGGTGGGGATGAGCCATCACTACTTGATCTGGTGTTCACAGATAATGTGTTGGATATTGAAAATATTGAGTATGAACCACCAATTGGAAAGAGTGACCACTGTGTGTTGTTGATGGAGTATATCATTGAAGACATTCTTCCTGAGAGTAGAGGCACTGAGGACATGAGGAGGAACTATCAGAAAGGAGATTACATCAAAATGAATGAGCTTTTTGCAGTTATTGACTGGAGAACCTTATTTTACAACAAATCTGTACAAGAAATGTATGACATCTTTTGTGAGAAATATGGGAAGATAGTAGATTGCTGCATACCTGTCACCAAAGTAGGTGTAATTCATGCCAGAGAGAAATGGTTCGATAATGGGTGTAAAAGAGCTAAGGAGTGGAGAGACAAATGCTGGAAAAGGTATAGGAGGAGAAAAAACATAAATGCCTGGCAAACCTACAAAAGAGCAAGAAATGACTACCTAAGTAAAAGGAGAGAGGCAGAGAAAGATTATGAGAGGGACATCACCAGGAAGGCTAAAGAAAATCCCAAGCTTTTCCACAGCTTTATCAGAGGAAAACTGAAGGTAAAAGAACAGGTTTTAAGGCTAAAGAGAGCGGATGGAAGCATCACTGAGACGGACGAAGAGATCTGCAAAGAATTGAACAAGGAGTTTCAGTCAGTATTTACAGTAGAAAATACCCCACCCCCTCAGATTGCAGTGATAGAAGCTCAAGGGCCGGTATTAGAGAACATCAACCTTACAGCCACAGAGGTATGCAAAGCGCTGATGGATTTAGATGTTCATAAAGCTACAGGTCCTGATGACATATCCCCTCATGTGCTTAAAAAATGCGCAAACACAATATCAGTGGCACTAAGTATCATATTTAAGGAGTCATTGGAGTCGGGGGAGATTCCAAGATGCTGGAAACAAGCAAATGTGATACCTATCTTCAAAAAGGGAAGGAGGGATACGGCTCTGAACTATAGACCAGTTTCCTTGACCAGCATAGTTTGCAAAGTTATGGAGAAACTACTAAGGAAACATATCTCTCTTCACTTGGAATCCTTCAACTTTTTGTCAGTGAGGCAACATGGCTTCAGAGAAGGAAGATCAACAGTAACAAACTTATTAGAATTTTATGATGAGGTAAGCCAAATCTTACAGGAAAGAGAGGGCTGGGCAGATTGCATATTCCTAGACTTCCAGAAAGCGTTTGACACTGTTCCACATGGGAGACTTATTAGGAAGCTGCAATCAATGGCTAGAATAGGTGGAAATGTCTTGGAATGGATAAAAACTTACTTAGAAGGAAGGGAACAGAGGGTTAGAGTAAGACACTCAGTGTCTGAATGGAGAAGTTAGTAGTGGAGTTCCACAGGGTTCAGTTTTAGGGCCACTTTTGTTCCTTGTATATGTAAATGACCTACCAGAGTCTGTAAATTCATTCATGAATATGTTTGCAGATGATGCAAAGATTGTGAAGAAAGTAAAAAACGAGAACAATGGTAGAGAACTTCAGGAGGATCTAAATAATCTGCATGAGTGGTCAGAAAAGTGGCTAATGAAATTCAATACCTCAAAATGTAAGGTAATGAGAATGGGTACAAGTGCAAGAAGGCCCAAGCTTGACTACTCGGTGGCTGGAGTACAACTTCAGGAGACAGAAAATGAGGGAGATCTAGGAGTAAACATACTGGCAGATTTGTCTCCAGAAATACATATAAATGGCGTAGTAAGGGCAGCATATGCATTCTTATCAAATGTAAGGGTAGCCTTCAGGCACATGGACAAGGAAATGTTCAGAAATATTTATGTAACCTATGTGAGGCCAAAACTCGAATATGCAGCCCCCTTTTGGAATCCGCACTTGAAAAAGCACATAGCTAAGCTTGAAAAAGTTCAAAGACATGCCACGAAACTGGTGCCAGAAATACGCAATCTCGGTTATGATGAGAGGCTGAGGGAATTAGACTTGCCATCACTCGAAGCTAGAAGAGTAAGGGGGGATATGGTGACAGTCTTTAAATTCCTTCATGGTTATGATAGAGTGGATAGGGATCGATATTTCGATATGGCTGGCTCTAGAACTAGAGGTCATAGTTTGAAGCTTCGGAAGAAAACTTGTTTGCAGGATGTAAGGAAATACTTTTTCAGTGTAAGAGTAGTTGATAATTGGAATTCGCTAAGCGAGGAGGTAGTTAATGCTACCTCAATCCATAGTTTTAAGGACAGGTATGATAAGTATCACTAAGTCTAAAAATGGAACCGATCAGGAGACGGGAAGATACGAGCTTTGGGCTCTTTCCCGTAAACACATTAGGTAATCACAATTAGGTAATCACACACGGTCCCACATGGGAGACTTATAAAGAAGCTGCAAACAATGGCGAGAACAGGTGTATATGTCTTGGAATGGATAAAAACTTACTTAGAAGAAAGGGAACAGAGGGTTAGAGTAGGAAACTCAGTTTCTGAATGGAGAAGAGTTAGTAGTGGAGTTCCACAGAGTTCAGTTTTAGGACCACATTTATTCCTTGTATACCAGAGTCTGTAAATTCATTCATGAATATATTTGCAGATGATGCAAAGATTGTGAAGAATGTAAGAAATGAGAACAATGGTAGAGAACTTCAGGAAGACCTTAAATAGTCTGCATAAGAGGTCAAAAAGTGGCTAATGGAATTCAATACTTCAAAATGTAAGTTAATGAGAATGCTTACAAGTGCCAGAAGGCCCAAGCTTGACTACTCAATGGCAGCAGCAGAACTTCAAGAGACAGAGAGTGAGAGAGATCTAGGAGTAAACATACTGACTGATTTGTCTCCAGAAATGCATATAAATGGCCTAGTAAGGGCAGCATATGCTTTCTTTGCAAATGTAAGGGTAGCCTTCAGGCACATGGACAAGGATACGTTCAGAAATATTTATGTTAGCTATGTGAAGCCAAAGCTTAAATATGCAGCCCCCTTTTGGAATCCATACTTGAAAAAGCTCGCAGTTAAGCTGGAAAAGGTTCAAAGACATACCACAAAATTGGTGCCAAAAATACGCGATCTCAGTTATGATGAGAGGCTGAGGGAATTAGACTTACCATCACTTAAAGCTAAAAGAATGAGGGGGGATATGGTGACGGTTTTTAAATTCCTTAATGGTATGACTGAGTGGATAGGGATCGATATTTTGAATTTGAGGTCATAGTTTGAAGCTTCATTAGAAAACTTCTTTGCAGGATGTAAGGAAGTATTTTTTAGTGTAAGAGTAGTTGATGATTGGAATTCGCTCAGCGAGGAGATAATTAATATTAGCTCAATCCATAGTTTTAGGAACAAGTATGATAAGTATCACTAAGCACAAAATGGAACCGACCAGGAGACGGGAAGTTACAAGCTTGGGGCTCTTTCCCGTAAGCATAGTTACTTAATTACAATTAGGTAATTACACACATGCCTTGGTGTAACATATGCTACATCATTTTCATTTAAATATGTCACAAACATCAAACTGACACCAAGACCTAATGCCTTCAGGTTACTTGCCTATACAACATACAAACATAACAAAGAAACCTCTGCCACAGTACACAAACAATATACACACTCAGTGATGGACTATGCGAATCCTGCTTGGGCTTCTAACCACACTAAGATACACCACATTACAGTACAGACTAAAAAAAAGTTCTCAAAATCAAAGACCACCTTGACATGAAAGGCTGGCAAATCCTTGCTGGCCTCCACAAAGCAACTCCATCCACTACACTACGTGGCAGAACACCTACAAATGCCAAGGAATATATAAACAACATATATCAAAAAAGCTGTTATCTCCTCCTTCATAACCACACCAAACTAACACAAGCAACATATCCATTCCCAGTTATCTCACTGTTCCATCAAGTCAGTCAGTAACAACAGAGACCAAAATGAACAACATCCCTTCAAATCCTCCCTTCCTTATGAGGAGATTCTACCTAGCCAGGCTAAGATGTGGGCACCTCCCAGCCCTTCTGAGCTGTGAATAGCTCTAGGGCCTCTCCAGGATGTAACACATCACCTCATACAGTCAGACACATTACATATACACCACCTAAGCAAATTCCACTCCATGAGAGCTCTGTGGGAAAACATGAGATTGGCTGTGGCCTTCCTTAGGGACTCTGGGATGATCATTTAGGAGAATTATGATTAATAATAAATGATGAACTACTTGTTTTAAGTACTTCATAAGGTAGTCTTAACTGTAAGAAGTATAGAACACTGAGTAATGCTAATTATCTTTCAGGTTTTGCATGTGGTCTGGTAACAAAATGGATGAAGTCTTTGGAAACTGCAGCAGTGAAACAGTAATGGAGGCTGATCTTTCAAGAGTGTTGGACCATATTAACCAAGACATTGCAGATCTACAGTATCTTGAGTCACAGCTCCAAGCTTCATCTCCAATGGATCAGGATGACTTCCAGTACAAGCCTGACACATCTTTTGCAAATCCTCATTCATATAATAAGTGCAGCTTATCAACAAATAATGTAGCTCATATTGTAAACAAACCTCTTGTTAAATCTGTCACTCTTCCGCAAACTGTAGATAATCAGATAGTGGTAAATGAACCTGCCTTCGCCAAACCAACTGTAATCCCTAGAAGTAGTGTTGCTCATGTTCCTGTTATCAAGAGCATTGGTAAAATGCACAATCATGGACCAAAGCCACAACCCCGGCATGTAATAGACACTTTTAGCAAAGGAGGTTCTCTGCGCCATACTCAGTCCGCTGTTGCAGAAAAACGGCGTCAAGAACAGAGTATTAGGCCAAGGGCTCAGAGCACTGGCTCCAATTCACAAATAAATTACCAGCATGTTCATTATTGCATGGAATACTATCAGCACAATTACCATATTGAGCAACTGTCTCATGCTCAGAAAGAGCATGGATATGTCAACATTAACCCAAACTTTCTTCACTCTCAGCCAACTGATCATCAGCGCGAAAATCAACCTTTGTCAGAGTATGACGGTATTTCATCATCAATTCAAGGGCCTCCACATTCTGCACCACCTGTTATTCAGGCTAATCATGCTTATTCACACTTAAGCAACTGTCCTCTCCCTGTTCAGACTGGCAGTAAACCACAATATGTAAACATCAATCCATCAGGTAGTACCACTTTCTCACCAGCAAAGAAATCACTGAGAAATAGTCATACTAATGGAAGTAATAGTGCTCCTTCCACTCCCAGAGGAGGAGGTAGCAGTAGTGATGGAAGGCTGCCTCCTCATTTTCACCATAGCTACATTGAGTTATGGTCTGGAGTTAAGGAAGAACGGGACTCCCTTAGTGACAGTGAGTGTGAGGAATTGAAACGTTCATTTCAAGAACCTCAAACTCCAAATGGTCCTCCTCCTGGATATGTTGAGATGAGTTCACCTTACATAAAGAGTCCTCAAATTACAAGTTCATTTAATGGCTCAGTTCTTGATGATCTTGCCACTAAACTAGCTTCCTATGCTGGCCATCTGCCTCGAAATATATTTTGTCCTTTCTGTCCCAGGTACTTTGGTTATGAAAAAAGCTTGGGCAGTCACATTCATAAAATTCATAGAGAAGAACTAAACACCATGGTAGACAGTTGCCCAGGTGAAGTAAAAATTCAATTTTGTCCTCTCTGTCAAGCTCGCTTTTTCAGTGTATCTGTATTACCCAAGCATTTAATAGACTTTCACAGAGCATCAGTCATTGAAATTTTGGAGAAAAACAACTGCATAATGTCTGACGTATCAGGCATACAGTGTCCTTTCTGTGTTAAAAAGGTTCCCCATGGTAAAACTGGTGAACAAGTTTTATTATATCATATGCAACAACTTCACCTGACTGACTTTGAAAATATGATTCAGTCAAAGTTTCAACCATATTCAACTGGTGAAAAAAGTGATTCATTGAAAAGCATCAGTTCTAATGAGGCATCTGAACCAATAGCTTTTCAGCCAGGAGTTACTTCAACCCCAGGATTGAGTGGAAAATTAAACACTCTGAGCCTTATTCATGTTAATAGAAATCGGAATATGGAAGCCCTAAACTTAGATGCAACTTGGTCTTCTCATTGTGGTTTGCCAAAATCACCCATTCCTTTGTCAAGTGCTTATTCTCAGAAGTCTCTTGTAGAGAATCTAAGAGAAAAGGAACATTCTGAAAAGGGACATGAAAAACATCCCAGTCCTGCAAATAAAGGTATTCTCCGTACTAAAAGCGAACTGAACAGAAAACCAAGTGTCAAACGTGAACTGAGATTTAGTGTGCCACCAGTAACAAGCAAGGAAATTTTCATTCCTGAATCTCCGGAGCAGAGTACCCCTGACCATAATACAGAACATCAACAGCAAAATGATGAAAATCAAAGACAGCAAATGCGAAATCAAACTGATGGTTATGGACATGGAGTGCAGAGAGTTATTCCTATCCGAATTGATAGCCTTTCAGCTGCTGATTTCATTGACTTGAATGAAAAGTCAGGTTGCCAGCGCAAGAGACGCAGACTAGGCTTGGGATTACAATCCAGAAAAGCATTCAAAAAAAAAGATAAAGAGAACATTGGTGACAGAGAATTAGGGCATATTGTATCTGGCGCTAGTAAGTTTGTTGAAAATGCAAAGAAAATTATTACTGAAGGGTCATATCATGGAAAAGAAATTGTTTCGACACAGCACACTCGAACATTTCGTCGACCAAAGCCTGTTGCTGTACCTCGAGTACCTGAGGCATTACCATCTGCAAATCAAGATGGTGAGGCAATCCAGAATTTTAGTGAGCAGAAACTACCAGAGAGGGATAGAGGCACATCAGAGGTGTCTCCATTCACTCAAGTTAAATTATACTCTCCCCTTCGGATGTTTCGCTGTAATAGTTGTAGGATAAAATTTTGTGACAATGAATCTCTTGGAAGTCATATTGGATCAAGGCATCGTGGCTTGCTGTACATTCTTCGACCACTGTATGGTTGTGGTATTTGTTCAGCAAGATTTTTTGAAAACAAGTACCTTGTGAAGCATTGTCTGCAACACCATACTTCTCTTTTAGAAATACGTAGTCCAAGCAAGCATAAAATCTCCATATACAGATTTTCTCATGAATAAAATGATAAATGATCTTGTAATATTATAAACTTTTGAACTTTATGGAGATGAATATCTCATAGGTGTATTTTGCTACTGCTGTGTATAAGTTATGTACAGTACAGCTAAGTTTGAAATTTATATAGTGTTATTCTCCAAACAGGATGAACTTAGACTACATCTTGTCCCTCCTAAGCCTTGATTTCACATGAGTGTTCTGCAACAAAAAAGTTGGGAAAGAGGTGTTACCAACCTCCTCCTCACTTTAATATCCCTTTTAGTTATCTCATGGAAGGTGGATGTATGTTTTCCCTTTCTCCAGTCTCTTTATAATTTAAATGTCTTTCAAGTTCCCTTGTACTGACACTTCAGTGCCTCATTCACTACCTGATGGATTAATAATCCATTTTGGAAGCTATAAAAAATACAGTACATATTTTCTGTACCTGATAAGTAAAGATAGACTATATATTAAATGCTTGTGTAGCAAAATATAAATATTGTACAGTTTTCTGCCCACTAAATTGTTAATAATATTTGTATGACATTTTTATTCCTTTGCTCGTTATGCTTTCGACATTGTCAGCGTGTGGATACTGGCAGTTTTCTTCCAGACCTTTTTCATAAAAATGTAATAATTAAAGTTAATAATATTTTAAGGCAAGTTGTAACCTGTAGATTTGCATTTTAATTCTGTCTTCAATTAAGCTGCACTCATGCTTGTTGGTATTTATACGGATTTGCAAGTTAGTTGTGTCAAAATTGTATTTGAAGCATGGAATTGTGGGTAACTTTTCAATAGGTGGCTGGGTTAACTCAAATCTTTTTGAGTCACATGATCATTCTAGTGAGAATGGTAACACCTAAAGCATATACATTTATGGTTGTTGAACTCATTGTTTAACCCATGCTTCGTTTGTTCAATAGAGTTTGTAATGAGCTCCTGAATGATGAAGGATGAATGGAATGACTGTGATGACGCAGACTTCATTCCTTGTTTCCTGTGCCTGAGTGCGACTGTGACAGAAGAAAATCAAACATTAAAGTGTCATATTTCTGGTCATAGCATTAACATTGGTGCTTTTTTTATGTAATGCCATTATTTTTATATTTTTGTTGATGTCATTATTATTAATAGTATTATTACTATTATCATACGTAATTTAGAATTAAAATATGATAATCGTTAACTGTATATTGTAATCATATTACTGTATTTTTATTTTTCCTGCAACTAATATATATATATATATATATATATATATATATATATATATATATATATATATATATATATATATATATATATATATATATATATATATATATATATATATATATATATATATATTTGTTTATTTTTTTTATTATTTTTTTTTTTTTAAATAATTTTACAAGTATGAAAACACTTGTATATTTAAAATAAAAAACTTGTTTCTTTTACCACTTCCATAAACAATAGTAGATGGAGCCTTTTATATGTAAATTATAAGTTAAAATACAGCCTACCGTTGAGTTTGTATATCCCTTAAGCTAACTTGGCCTAAAACCCTTACTACCATGATAGTAAGTGAGTGTACCTCTGAGGATAGTAATTACAAATCAAACGGTTTCTTCATAGTTTTATGGCAGTACAGTACTTTCTTTTGCTGCAACTGAAAAGAAAATAAAATCCTCGGTTAGGATGTATTTAATTAGTTTTTTTAGACAGAAATTAAAATATATCTAAAAGCATGAGAGAAATTAGTTTTTAATTTAGAAAAAGCAGACTGAAAATTCCCTATATTGTTTATTCTTGCAGATTTTCTTTATTGTTTATACTAAGATTTTATGTATATATATATATTTATATATATATATATATATATATATATATATATATATATATATATATATATATATATATATATAATAAAACGTTCCTAAAACCTGTTCATGGGATGGTTTGTTTTTGGGTTGGAATTTTTTCCCCATTGAGTAGCATGTAAATTCAATTAATCCATTCCTAGTCACAATAAATATTCATTTTAAAATTTTTCTAATGCGTATAAACATGAAATATAATACAGGCTGTATGTATATTATCTGTAAAAGGAAAATTTATTAATAATAGAAAGGAATTCTACTCTACTAAAATAAAACATGTACATATTCAATTGAATACACTAGTTGATACCCTGTATAAAAAAGCAGAGTCCAATGCTTAGAAAAAGCTGTCTCATTCTCCCACTAATAACAAATAGGTAAGAAACAGCACTGTATTTACCTTTGTGGATGATTGTTGATGGCATCCGTGGATGGAGGGGTACTATCTTTTGGAAGGAGAGTCCCCTTCCATACAAACATTAGGAAACTCTTGATACAGGCTGTATTTCTGGAGTTTTCTCTCTTCTCTTTTGGAACCTGCTTCCCTGCCAACTGGCACAAGGAAACGATCTAGAGAAATTTGTCTTTTTCTTAGTTGGTAAATTTTTCTAAATATACTCATCGCATTGTCATTTACCATGTTCACTAATGTATTGCCCACAGTTTTATCTGAGTGATTATTCTCAATAAAAGCCTGCACATCATTCCACTTTCAAAATATTTCTTCAAATTCTTCACTGGACACCTTTACTCTATCATCTCCCTCCTCCGCTGACTGCTCCTCTTGGAGAATCTTCATCTGTTCACGTTACAATTCAGTTAATTCATCTGTGGTAAGCTCTTCCTTATGATCCTCCACCAGCTCCTCCTCGTTGACCTCAAAGCCCAAACTTTTGCCCATGGCCACAATTTCACTCACAATTTTGATAGCTAACTCCTTCTTGAAGCCCTCGAAGTCTCTATCAGTCACACAACCTGGCCAAAGTTTCCTCCAGGCAGATTTCAACGTGCAATATGAGACCTCCTTCCATGCTTTCTCAATGAGACCAAAGCAGTGGAGGATCTTCAAGTGGTCTATCCAGAAATCACGAAAGGTCAAATCTGTGTCATTGGTGACCAGGAAACGCCTGGCAAAAAGACCCTTCGTATGCAACTTTTTAAAATTAAAAATTACCTGCTGGTCCATGGGCTGGAGGAGAGGTGTAGTGATGAGAGGCAGAAACTTTACTTAATGTCGTACAGTAAAGCAAAGTCTTCCACATCTGGAGGATGGGCAGGAGCATTATAGCATTATCCATTATGAGGAGACACTTAAGGGGCATATCATTTATTCAAGATATTTCTTTACAGCTGGTGCGATCACTTCAATCAACCACTCTAGGAATAAAACCCGCATAACCCAAGCCTTTGGATTTGACCTCCACATTACCAGAAGGCTAGCCTAGAACATGTTATTTAACTTAAAAACACAGATTTTCTGAGTGGTAAACTGAAAAAGGCTTGATCTTACAGTCCCAACTAGCTTTACCACACAATAAAAGTGTAAGCCTGTCTTTTGTTGGTTTGTGGCCAGGCATTGACTTCTCTTGGGTTATATAGGTTTTTTAGGCATTTTCTTCCAAAAGAGTCCCATTTCATCACAGTTAAAAACTTGTTGAGGGATGTAACCATCACTCTTCATAAATTTAGAGAATTCCTTCACGTACGAATTGCTGCCTTTTGATCGGAACTATCTGCCTCTCCATGTCTAATGACGCAATGAATTTCAGTTCGTCAGCGAAAGTGTTCAAACCAGCTTCTGGTGGCTTTAAATTCATCAACTTTAGTGCCACTAGAACTCAGAGAGTTCGCTACTAAATCTTGGTGAATTTGCAAAGCCTTAGCGTCTATTATTGCCTCGCTAATACTATCTCCAATCAGCTGTTTTTCATTTATCCACAGCAACAATAATTTTTATACCTCTTCAATCAACTGTGACCTTTTCTTTATTAATATATTCACTCCCTTAGCCACATCAGCAGCCTTATAGATCTCTTTACTCTTTAAAATCGCACAGATGGTCAATTTCGCCATCTTATACTGCGTGGCAAGATCAGACACACGAACACCATTTTCATACTTAGAAATTATTTTCTTCTTAGTTTCCACTATTATGCGTCTAGGATGTTTGACGACACTGTCACTAACGCTTTTAACTTTCTTAGGAGCCATAATAAGGGCTACCTTAAAGGCAAAACAATGGAAAATAAAGCAAGAACTACGAACGAACTACACAGCGTGGGCAACAAAGCAGAACTGCAAGTGGGAAACCTGGTCGCCTGGCCGACACATGCGTGTTCGTGGCTTGGTTTTTGTTCGTGATATGGGGTCAAAACTTATTTGAAAATTTGTTTGTGTGATCATGCATTTGTGGGCTGGGGACACTACTATATATATATATATATATATAATATATATATATATATATATATATATATATATATATATATATATATTATATATATATATATATACACACCCGCCTCTTGGAACAGCGCGAGGATAGGTTCTCAGAAGAGATGTGTAATGTAACCAGTCATTTATCATAAGAAACAATGATAATAGGCATATACTGTATACATTCCACAACTGTACATACACTATGCCAAAGCTATAAGATAAGTAAAACATATTTTATAAGTACATAACAAAGCAGAAAGACCTGTAGTTATTTATATTAACATGCAAATAGTGTAGAGTACAAACGATATACAGATTTATAAATAAGTACTGTACAGCAAAAATAAATTAACGAACCCTGAGAATGATCCCTTATCTGCAAACGTAAACAAAGATGACCTTAGCGGTAGGAGAAGGAGGAGGAGACTTAAGCAGTAGGAGAGATGAGGAGAAGGAAGGGGGAGAGCAAACCACTGGTTGTTGTTGGGGTTAAGAGTGGCTGAAGCACATGGCAGCATGGTGGGAAACTGCCACAGAGGTGGTGGCTCAGTTACTAAACCATTTTTTTTCGCTTTTTCTCGCACTCACGCGTGTAGCTCATGCATTTCTTATTTTTTCTACTATTATATTTTGGAGGCGTTATTCCAATTTTGCGTTTTATAGCAACACGTTAAAAGCAAGTTGAGTGTATATCTATACACACACACCTCTCGAAATTAAATGAGGATAGGTTCTCAAAAGGCTAGGGTAATGTAAATTATGTGTAATATAAATAGTCAATTTCCATAAGGAATAATGGTAATAGGCATAGATACATTCCACAACCGTACATAAGCACATTATACCAAAGAAATAAGATAAGTAAAACATAATTTACAAGTAAAAGCTGAAATACCAGTGGTTATGTATATTAAAATACAAATAGTGTACAGTATTAAAGATATACAGATTTAAGAATAAATACTCTACAGTAAACACATTAATGCACTCCATTATGCGGTGGGCAACAGACATACTGGGACGTGCATGGTGGCAGTGAGGGCGTGACTTAAGTGGTAGAAGAGGAAGGGGAAGTGGAAGAACGAACCCCTATCTGCAAACATAAACAAAGATAAAATAAAAAAAATTAACAAAAGCAAGGCTAGAGAACTAATTTTTTTTTGTTCATTATGCAATGCCTGAATTACAGTAAAAAAAAAAAAAAAAAATATATATATATATATATATATATATATATATATATATATATATATATATATATATAAAAAATACGTTCTACTCACTCTATATATGGTGAGCAAGAGGCATGGGACGAGCGTGGTGGTGGTGAACACGTGACCTAGGCTGTAGGAGAACTGGAAGGGGAATCAGAAGAACGAACGCCAAGCTGCACACCTAAACAAAGATAAAATAAAAAAATTACAAAAGTAAGACTAGAAAACTAGTTTTTTTTCTGTTATGCAAAGCCTGAATATGATAATGTAGTACTGTATTAAAGATATGACATGAAAAAATTTAAAAAACTACATAGGTGTACTCACTCCATATACGATGGGCAACAGGCTTATTGGGACGAGCGGGGTAGCGGCGGGGAGCTGACTTAAGCTATAGGAGAAGAGGAGGAGGAAGGGTGAGAGCTAAACCCTGGTTGTAGTTGGGTACATCCTGGGTGAAGAGAGACTGAAGTACTCGGCAGCATGGCGGCAAACTGCTTTCGAGGCGGTCACTTACTTACTAAACTGAACCATTGTTTTCTGCTATCTCTCACACGTGTTAGTCACGTATTTCGATTATTTTTACTTTTATTTTTAAGAGGCGTTATTCGAATTTCACGTGGTATAAACACGCATAAAAAGTAAGGTGACTATATATATATATATATATATATATATATATATATATATATATATATATATATATATATATATATATATATATATATATATATATATACACAGTGATCCTTCACTGGATCACGTTTTCACTGTACCACTTTTTTTTTTTGGCAAATTATTATTCTATTTTTTTGGGTATATGCAAAAATATGAAAATATTGAAAAAATAAAAATGTACAGTATTTTCATTTTTTTATTGAAAAAAGAACAAATTTCATTATTTAATTGATAAAAAAAATTTATTTCCCAGCCTACGAATAATAAAACAGTAAACAATAGTAAAAAACATAAATTTAGATATATAACTCACAGTACAGGGTATTGTATCATGTCAAATAGTGTACGATAGCGCACAATGTATTGGGGTCGCACCTAAGTGAGCTAGCATATACTGTATATTAAAATTTCCAGTAGTTTCATGATTTTATTAATAAAAGAACTTATATTTTAGCCTAAGAATAACAAAACAGTAAAAAATAGTAAAAAAACATAAATACTAACAGTATTGCACCACGTAAAATACGATACCGGTATCAGCGTTTCGTAAAACGCAAAGACTCTCACCTACGTGACCTAGTGAATATTTAAATTTTCATTATTTTATTGATAAAACAAGTATTTCCTAGCCTAAGAATAAAAAGACAGTAAAAAAGAGTAAAAAACATAAATACAGTACTAACAGTATTGCACCATGTAAAATACGATACCGGTATCACGTTTCGGAAAACGCAAAGGCTCTCACCTACGTGACCTAGTGAATATTAAAATGTTCATTATTTTATTGATAAAACAAGTATTTCCTAGCCTAAGAATAATAAAACAGTAAAAAACATAAATACTAACGTATTGCACCATGTAAAATACGATACCGCTATCAGCGTTTCGAAAAACGAAAAGGCTCTCACCTACGTTGCATGCTGTTATTTATAAAGTAAAGGATGTTTTTTTAACAGTTCAGGGAGGGTTTATACAGTACGTAAACGTAAAAATAATTGTAAAATACCTATGTACATGAGTATGTCAAGTCATCATCACCTCATTCACGGTAAGTTTTCCTATCACATTCATAAAAATTTACGTTGCTTGCTGTTATTTATAAAGTAAAGGGTGTTTTTTAACAGTGCAGGGAGGGTTTACTCAGTATGTAAACGTAAAAATTATTGTAAAATACCTATGTACATGAGTATCTCATGTAATTACCACTTCATTCACCGTAATTTTATCTACCACTTTTGTGGAGGATTTCCTCTGTGTTATTTATCCTTTGATCTTATAACCCTCTAAATTCGGAAATCCTGACTCAGCTTCAGTAGAGGCCTACCACGATCTCAAATTTAAATCCTCTACCAATAAAATATAATTAATATTACATGCATAGACATACATGCAAATATTTTATAAGGGGGTTTATGAACTGCTAATATGTGAATATGTAAATAAACTCTCCTCACCTTAAATTAAAACTTCCTCATACAGAATAATAAATTTTCTAACATACATTCTACCTACGAGTGTTCAATTAAATGAGCTCATTCTGTCCCTCACACGTAGTTATAAATATTGTTAGAAATATAATAACTCTGTACTCATCTGTCCGGATAACCCTGATGTCGTCAGCAATCACGGGACTCCGAATCAAAAATGTATCCTCTGATCCACGGATCTCTATCACGTTTTTTACTTGAGTGTCTCGTAACATCTCACGAGGACAACTAATTATAAACTTATAAGTACTGTCAATAAACACAGTAAAAATGAGTGCCTCGTAGCATCTCACGACAGCAACCAAACTTTTGCAAGAAAGTCTTATAAAACTCCCTTCGTTTGTAAGGGTCCTTGATACTAGGACTAACCTGAGTTATGACTTGTTTACAACGGTTCTTTGGTCAACGAGGCAGGCGATGCAATAAGCGTTATCAAGGAGGTGAAGGGTTAATGGATAAAATCCATTAGTAACCTACATTCCTTTCTCCAAGTCTTCTACGGCCAGCCTCCCTAATAAACTACACATTATACATACAAATATACGTGTATACATGATAGAAATTAATAGGCATACATACTAAGTGTAAAAGTATACATTCATGCACTTACGTTGCAATAAACGAAACTATATGCAAAATAACACTTACATAATGTACGTAGAAATAAACTGTCTTGAAATATATTCAAGACATCCTGGGCCCCTCCAAAAAAGAAAAAATGGGGGGTCTCCCCATCAGTACTACAATTTATCAATGATTAAGCATGCCCACAATTCTTTGACCCTTTGGGCAGCTTGACGTTCAGATCTTTCATAATTTGATGATTCCTCTTCGTATACTTCTGACAACAGATATTCCCATGAGAGCTTTTCAGACCAAGCTCTCTGAATAAGAATTTTTCCTCTTCTTAGTAAGGGTGATATTAGACCTAAGGGGTCCAAAATTATACCCACCAGTGACAGAAGTTTAAGTTTGGTCAACACATCTTCTCTAGCTTTCAGACCTTTCAAAGATAACGTGTCTGTATTAACATTCCAGATTAAACTAAAGCTTGTTTCTTTAGGAGATCTAGATTTTTCAGAAAGGCGCTGCTCCAGTACCCTTTGAAGTCTTGCATTGTTGGAATTCAATGCTTGCAGTGATATTTTGGCCTTTTCCCACTCTACATCTGCAGCATTGCATATATCAAACTGTTTCTCTTCGCTGGTACAAGCATCCAACAAATTTCCCACATGAACATTCTCCAATATTTCCTCCAACTGTTCTATTAGAGACTTCATTTGTCCAAAGGCACTCTGAAATTAGTGTGGGAGAGGAATGTGGATAGGTTTCCAGGGAACAGAATCTGTAAAACTTCTAAGTGTAGTTTTATCTTTGTAATGCACTTCTTGCTTTACTCCAATACTCTCTGGCTTCCACAACTTATTAACAGACTCTATGGCCTTTGCAATCAACAACTTATTATCAGGCTCTATCGCCTCTTCAATCAACAACTTATTAACTGGCTCTACGGCCACTTCAATCAACTCTTGAGTAGCTGTAGGAAAAACCTGTGTTCCTACTCGCATAGCAAGTTGGTTTTGTACACTACTGGATCCATGTTGAGTATCACGAGGAATATGGCCATACAACATGACACCACCTGGCGTTTCCATCAAAGTATAGACATCCCACTTGTTAATACCACTAACAAACTGACCAAAATGTAAGGCACCAATAACAATGCCAATGTTCTCCAGTACATCACTATAAATATCTTCATCAGCCAACTTGTGACCATTAGACTTTAACACATTTGCAGTCTTTGCTAGTCCTGGAGTGTGGATGCTAATTACCATGTCATCAACTACGAGTAATTTAACTCTGGCTCTTCTTTTCCCCAGTTTGATAACTACATTTACGACAGGAAAACTTCCTTTCTTCGTCTCAGAACGAAATGCATCAATACCAAGAGACATTTCATCTACTGGGCTTAATTTAAGCCTTTCAGCTAATTCCCTAGTTATAAAGGAACACTGGGAACCTGTATCAAAGAATAACCTAGTATTTACCCAAAGATTTCCCTTTGAACTGCTTATTTTTCCACTTGCAGTAGGCAGAGCACATGAAGGTAAACTCGGCTTCACCATTTGCCTTTGTACTGCCTTCATTGTCATCACACCAACATGTTCCTTGTCCTTTTCTGTGTCAGAATGTTCTTGCTCATTGCTTGACTCATCTAAATTTGAACCATTTCCTGACTGTTCATTCAGAAATGTAGGTTCTTCAACCCTTCTACGAAATTTTGACTCTTGTTCATAACACAAGGCTGCATGGTGACCATTTTTCTTACACTTCTTATAGTTTAACTGAGTGTAACATTCATTTGCATAATGCCCTGACTGAGTACATCTCAGACATTTGTTATTGTTTCTCAGTTTGTTTATACTAACTACTTTATTACACTGTTCAGACTTATGGCCTTGCCAACCACAGAATACACATTCTGTTTTACTATTTACTACCTTTGCAGTAGCACCATAACTACCCATATTCTTTTTATAGGACTGGGTCTCATCTCTCTGGTAGGTTTGGGTCTCTCCCTTTGTATTACCTTTAGTATTGTTGCCCTCTATATGATATACATATTTTCCCAGTTCCTTCAAGAAGGTTTCATATGTAGGATATTTTGTGTCTATTTTCATGCTAATCCGGTTCTCAACATCTTCTGGCAATTTCATCATCACGAGCTCTGAAAACACCCAATCAGTGTATCACGAGCTCTGAAAACACCCAATCAGTGTTCTCCATGTCTTTATAATTTTTCAGACTTCGAGTAATGGCTTTTACTTCCTGCTTGAACTTAAAAAGTGATGAATTATTAGAAGAGGGAGTTGGTATTTTTACCAATTTCCTCATTAAATTTCGTACAATGCTGTCCTTCCTGGCATAAACAGCTTTTAGCTGTTGAATGCACTCATCATAACTCTCACTAGCAACAGGATATCCCTTTATGGTGTCTTTTGCATCTCCTTTAAGGGCATTTCTCAAGATGGTAAACTTTGTCATAGTTGCCATAGAAGTACTATGTACTAAACTATCAAACGTATCCCAAAACTCGTTCCATTCATCATAGTTTCCAGAGAACTGTGGTATTTTTACTTCAGGAAATTTAGGTGTGGGTTGCCCACTGGGGAGGCTTGAACTCTCGGAACTAGGAGCTCGAGTACTCTTCATAGTTCCTAACTTACGAATCCGTTCTAGGACAGCTAAGCTAATATTATTTACTGTTTCAGCTAGATTGTCATGTTCTGTATCCTCCTCTTCAAAATCCCTTTTGAGGGGCTTATACTCGATATATTCTTCATATTTCCTATCATATCTTCCCAATCTTTCTGTTAGCATATGATGACATCTTTCTAAATAATTAACAACAAGAGTCTCATCATCTTTGGCAAGTTCTGTTTGACACTGAACACAATCACGTTGAACCCATTCCCGAAGGCGTTTTAATGCCTCAGGTTTAACTGACATATTGAGAAAGTAAAAAGAACATAAAACAACAAACAAATAGTTGATGCAATTTTATGATCAAAGAATCCACGATCTTCTTTATGCATCCACAATGCAACAAACATTCACTCTGTAAAGAGTATCATAGGACAATCTTCCAAATCTCAAGATAATAACATACAGTTATTTAATTCCGTCAATTATAACACCAATCCTCAAAGTGTAAAACACACTTCTCATCAATTAAACGACACTGTTAAGTCAGCAACAGTAATTGGAAAGTGTAATGCAAACCACACTGTTCCTTAAATAAACGACACTGTGCACCTAGCAGTAAGTGGGTCACTACCTTCTGTTCATTTACGTAAACAAAGGAATCAATACGACATTCTAGACATCGTTAAATAGGAAATATGTAAACACACAAATCCCTAAAAACCACTGTTCACCCAGCCGAAATTGGGTACTAATATCCAAATTACTTAATGGACGCTCAACTACGAAAGTATATTTCGTTTCCACAGATAGAGAAACGCTTTATCCACGTGGGAAGGGGATTCTCTTATTATTTTAACAACCACTTAAATTTAAAAGTTATATTTGCAATATTCATGCAAAACGAGCTTTGGGCTCTTTCCCGTAAACACAATTAGGTAATCACAATGCTGCTCCCTTATTTCGCTGAAATGTGGACGATTTTAACCGTAGAGTTTTACACTAACTTCTTACAAGGTAGGAGCTTATCTAAAATGTACACTATTTTCACCATTACCACACCAATTCTCATCCGGTTCGAAGGACCAAAAGCTGTGGAGGATTTCCTGTGTGTTATTACCCTTCGATCTTATAACCCATTAAATTCGGAAATCCTGACACGGCTTCAGTAGAGGCCTACCACGATCTCAAAATTAAATCCTCTACCAATAAATATAATTAATATTACATGCATAGACGTACATGCAAATATTTTATAAGGGGGTTTATGAACTGTTGATATGTGAATATTTAAATAAACTCTCCTCACCTTAAATTAAAATTTCCTCATACAGAATAAATAAATTTTCTAACATACATTCTACCTACCAGTGTTCAATTAAATGAGCTCATTCTGTCCCTCACACGTAGTTATAAATATTAGAAATATAATAACTCTGTATTCATCTGTCCGGATAACCCTGATGTCGTCAGCAATCACGAGAGACTGAATCAAAAACGTATCCTCGATCTCTATCACTTTTTTTACTTGAGTGTCTCGTAACATCTCACGAGGACAACTAATTATAAACTTATAAGTACTGTCAACAATCACAGTAAAAATGAGTGCCTCGTAGCATCTCATGACAGCAACTAAACTTTTGCAAGAAAGTCTTATAAAACTCCCTTCGTTTGTAAGGGTCCTTGATACTAGGACTAACCTGAGTTATGACTTGTTTACAAAGGTTCTTTGGTCAACGAGGCAGGCGATGCAATAAGCGTTATCAAGGAGGTGAAGGGTTAATGGCTAAAATCCATTAGTAACCTACATTCCTTTCTCCAAGTCTTCTACGGCCAGCCTCCCTAATAAACTACACATTATACATACGAATATACGTGTATACATGATAGAAATTAATAGGCATATATACTAAGTGTAAAAGTATACATTCATGCACTTACGTTACAATAAACAAAACTTAATAATACTTACATAATGTACGTAGAAATAAACTGTCTTGAAATATATTCAAGACAACTTTCATATAAATTTACGTTGCATGCTGTTATTTATGAAGTAAAGGGTGGTTTGTTAACAGTACAGGGAGGGTTTATACAGTGTAAACGTAAAAATAAAATAAAATATCTATGTACATATAGGCTGATCCTACTCCGCGATTTTTCTGTCTCGCGCCGGGTCCCAGAACCAAACCCTCGCGATAATGGAAGGAACACTATATATATATATATATATATATATATATATATATATATATATATATATATATATATATATATATATATATATATATATATATATATATATATATATATATATATATATATATATATATATATATATATATATATATATATATATATATATATATATATATATATATATATATATATATATATATATATATATATATATATATATATATATATATATATATATATATATATATATATATATATATATATATATATATATATATATATATATATATATATATATATATATATATATATATATATATATATATATATATATATATATATATATATATATATATATATATATATATATATATATATATATATATATATATATATATATATATATATATATATATATATATATATATATATATATATATATATATATATATATATATATATATATATATATATATATATATATATGAAGCGACGCAGGTTGTGGAAGAGCTGGGAGGATGGGCTGTGGCATTCCAGCAGTGCCATCTGAACGGTCGCTAGCTCCCTCGTCATTGCCCAAAGAGCGAAGTAATCCCCTTATTGTTTCTTTTTTTATGTCGGCTACCCCCCAACTGGGGGAGACAGCCAAGGTAGATAGATAGTATATATATATATATATATATATATATATATATATATATATATATATATATATATATATATATATATATATATATATATATGTATATGTATATGTATATGTATATGTATATGTATATGTATATGTATATGTATATGTATATGTATATGTATATGTATATATATATATATATATATATATATATATATATATATATATATATATATATATATATATATATATATATATATATATATATATATATATATATATATATATATATATATATATATATATATATATATATATATATATATATATATATATATATATATATATATATATATATATATATATATATATATATATATATATATATATATATTATATATATATATATATATATATATATATATATATATATATATATATATATATATATATACACAGTAATCCCTCGCTCTATCGCAGTTCACCTATCGCGGATGCACTGTGTCGCAGATTTTCTTTGGCCAAAAAAAAATTTAAAAAAAATTTAAGATTATTGTGACACCAGGATGGGCCAAACAATGATAAAATAAAACAGCCTTTATTAGGCTGTAAAGAGATGCAGAGATGGAGAGTGTAATGACCTGTCAGATGTGAAGGGATTATAAAAGATGTGTAATGAATATCCAGCTCTCTGCTGGGTTTTAATATACCTCTGCATTACTTTCATGACGTCAATTTCAATAATTCTCCTTAGATCTTACTATTATTATTATTATTATTATTATTATTATTGGTAACAATAATTTTTCTTTGATAATGATTGTGGAGATTATTTTCATTATTATTATTATTATTATTATTATTATTATTATTATTATTATTATTATTATTATTATTATTATTATTATTAAGGGCTCATCATTGTTTGTACATCTGTTGGCTTATTTACTTTAATAACTGTGTACAGTGCCCCTCCCTAGTTGGCTGGGACAAAGAGAGTGTGGGGGGTTGGGTAGAATAGAGAGAGAGAGAGAGACATCTTTAATTAACTCTTGTTCATTCAACCAAAACTACATTATTTATTGTAAAAATAATGGTTTAATTACAAATTTGTAATAATAATAATAATAATAATAATAATAATAATAATAATAATAATAATAATAATAATAATACTCCACAATCATCATCAAAGGAAAATTATTGTTAAAAATAATAATAATAATAATAATAATAATAATAATAATAATAATAATAATAATAATAATAATAATAATAATAATAATAATAATAATAATAAAAATAAGATCTAAGGAGAATTTTTGGATTAGACGTCATGAAAGTAATGTAGAGGTATATTAAAACCCAACAGAGAGCTGGAAACAAGCAAATGTGATACCTATCTTCAAAAAGGGAAGGAGGGATACGGCTCTGAACTATAGACCAGTTTCCTTGACCAGCATAGTTTGCAAAGTTATGGAGAAACTACTAAGAAAACATATCTCTCTTCACTTGGAATCCTTCAACTTTTTGTCAGTGAGGCAACATGGCTTTAGAGAAGGTAGATCAACAGTAACAAACTTATTAGAATTTTATGATGAGGTAAGCCGAATCTTACAGGAAAGAGAGGGCTGGGCAGATTGCATATTCCTAGACTTCCAGAAAGCGTTTGACACTGTTCCACATGGGAGACTTATTAGGAAGCTGCAATCAATGGCTAGAATAGGTGGAAATATTTTGGAATGGATAAAAACTTACTTAGAAGGAAGGGAACAGAGGGTTAGAGTAAGACACTCAGTGTCTGAATGGAGAAGAGTTAGTAGTGGAGTTCCACAGGGTTCAGTTTTAGGGCCACTTTTGTTCCTTGTATATGTAAATGACCTACCAGAGTCTGTAAATTCATTCATGAATATGTTTGCAGATGATGCAAAGATTGTGAAGAAAGTAAAAAACGAGAACAATGGTAGAGAACTTCAGGAGGATCTAAATAATCTGCATGAGTGGTCAGAAAAGTGGCTAATGAAATTCAATACTTCAAAATGTAAGGTAATGAGAATGGGTACAAGTGCAAGAAGGCCCAAGCTTGACTACTCGGTGGGTGGAGTACAACTTCAAGAGACAGAAAATGAGAGAGATCTAGGAGTAAACATACTGGCAGATTTGTCTCTAGAAATACATATAAATGGCATAGTAAGGGCAGCATATGCATTCTTATCAAATGTAAGGGTAGCCTTCAGGCACATGGACAAGGAAATGTTCAGAAATATTTATGTAACCTATGTGAGGCCAAACCTCGAATATGCAGCCCCCTTTTGGAATTCGCACTTGAAAAAGCACATAGCTAAGCTTGAAAAAGTTCAAAGACATGCCACAAAACTGGTGCCAGAAATACGCAATCTCAGTTATGATGAGAGGCTGAGGGAATTAGACTTACCATCACTCGAAGCTAGAAGAGTGAGGGGGGATATGGTGACAGTCTTTAAATTCCTTCATGGTTATGATAGAGTGGATAGGGATCGATATTTTGATATGGCTGGCTCTAGAACTAGAGGTCATAGTTTGAAGCTTCGTAAGAAAACTTCTCTGCAGGATGTAAGGAAATACTTTTTCAGTGTAAGAGTAGTTGATAATTGGAATTGGCTAAGCGAGGAGGTAGTTAATGCTATCTTAATCCATAGTTTTAAGGACAAGTATGATAAGTATCACTAAGTATAAAATGGAACCGATCAGGAGACGGGAAGATACGAGCTTTGGGCTCGTTCCCGTAAACACAACTAGGTAATCACAATTAGGTAATCTGAAAAAGTTCAAAGACATGCCACGAAACTGGTGCCAGAAATACGCAATCTCAGTTATGATGAAAGGCTGAGGGAATTAGACTTACCATCACTCGAAGCTAGAAGAGTGAGGGGGGATATGGTGACAGTCTTTAAATTCCTTCATGGTTATGATAAGAGTGGATAGGGATCGATATTTTGATATGGCTGGCTCTAGAACTAGAGATCATAGTTTGAAGCTTCGTAAGAAAACTTCTTTGCAGGATGTAAGGAAATACTTTTTCAGTGTAAGAGTAGTTGATAATTGGAATTGGCTAATCAATTAGGTAATCACTTCTTTTATAATCCCTTCACATCTGACAGAACTCGTAATGATGGGTAATGGATTTAAGCTTGATAAATTTATATATATATATATATATATATATATATATATATATATATATATATATATATATATATATATATATATATATATATATATATATATATATATATATATTATATATATATATATATATATATATATATATATATATATATATATATATATATATATATATATATATATATATATATATATATATATATATATATATATATATATATATATATATATATATATATATATATATATATATATATATATGTATATGTATATGTATATGTATATGTATATGTATATGTATATGTATATATATATATATATATATATATATATATATATATATATATATATATATATATATATATATATATATATATATATATATATATATACACACACACACCTTGCTCCTTATATGCGCGATTTTTTTATCCACAAAATTGCAATACGCCCCCAAAAAATGATAGTAAAAAAAATTTAATTTCGCGAATAATGCCCACAAATAAAAAATAGAATAAAATTATTATTATTATTTATATATATATATATATATATATATATATATATATATATATATATATATATATATATATATATATACACACACAGAGTAATCCCTCGCTATATAGCGGTTCACCTGTCACAGATTCACTGTATCTCGTTTTTTTTTTTTTGGCAATTTTTTTTTCTGGGTATATACGAAAATATTAAAATATTAAAATAATAAAAAATTTCAATATTTTCATTATTTTATTGAAAAAAAAATTTCATTATTTTATTGATAAAAAAAAAACATTTATTTCCCAGCCTAAGAATAATAAAACTGTAAGAAATAGTAAAAAAATATAAATTTTAACATGTAGCTCTGCACCATAGAAAGTACGATACCGGTATCAGCGTTTCGGAAAACTCAAAGAGTCGCACCTACGTGAGCTAGCATATATTAAAATTTCCAGTAGTTTCATTATTTTATTGATAAAAAAGGTATTTCTTAGCCTAAGAATAATAAAACAGTAAATAATAGTAAAAAACATAAATACTCACAGTATTGCAACATGTGAAATACGATACCGGTATCAGCGTTTCGGAAAACGAAAGGGTTGCACCTACGTGAGCTAGTATATATTAAAATTTTCATTATTTTATTGATAAAACAAGTATTTCCTAGCCTAAGAATAAAAAGACAGTAAAAAAGAGTAAAAAACATAAATTTAAACATATAACTCACAGTATTGCACCATGTGAAATACTGTCCGATGGCGTGCAATGTATTGGCGTCTTAGAAAACGCAAAGGCTCGCACCTACGTGAGATAGTTCATGGAATGCTATTGGATGAAAGGGTGGGAGACGACGAATCACATAATTGTTTTTCTGTATGTTCTGTATCAGGGGGTCTGATTGGTTTTGTCATTGAAGCTTGGTTCTCCCACCATCTTCCGTTGTCTCGCCTCACTCGTTCAGTCTAACTCACATGTGCGCCATTCGTGTTGTGCTTATTAATACGTTGTGCTTATTAATGCGTTGTGCTTGTGATTTTTTTGACTCACGTATTTCAACCTTTGCAATGACTCCCAAACGTCCTTCATCTTCTAATGCTTCTGGTAGTGAGCCTAAGCGGCAAAGGCAGATGTTAACCATAATGGATAAGGTGAAACTTAGATATGCTGAAAGAAGGAAGAAGGTTTGCGGATGTCTGCCGCAGAGGAGGGTTTATACAGTAAACTTAAAAATAATTGTAAAATACCTATGTATATGAGTATGTCATGTCATTACCACCTCATTCACAGTAAGTTTACCTATCACTTTCATATAAATTTACGTTGCATACTGTTATTTATAAAGTAAAGGGTGATTTTTTAAGAGTGCAGGGAGGGTTTATACATTAAACGTAAAAATAATTGTAAAATACCTATGTTAATGAGTATGTCATGTCATTACCACCTCATTCACAGTAAGTTTACCTCTCACTTTCATATAAATTCACGCTTGCATGCTGTTATTTATGAAGTAAAGGGTGATTTGTTAACGGTACAGTGAGGGTTTATACAGTAAACATAAAAATAAATGTAAAATACCTATGTACATATAGGGTGATCCTACTTCGCGGAAATTCACCTATCGCGGTCGGTCCTGGAACCTAACCCCCGCGATAAACGAGGGATCGCTGTATAGTATATAAGCGCCCGCGAACTCTTTGCCTGCCATGCTGCCATCAATGTGCCGTTACCCAGTATAGTGAGTGGATATATTTAGTGTTCTGAGTTTATGTTTGTATTTTCAGTTCTTTTATATCTTAAAGATTATATATTGTACTATCATGGCCGGTAAAAGCCTAGGAAAAGACTGTGCTTCTACTTCCAAAGGAGGCAGAGAGTCAATAATTCTTGAAATAAATTTGCAAGATTTGGACCTTATGAGAGTGGTGAGAATTAGGTCCCCATTAATCCGGCAATGCATTTCAGTGAATGTTATGGTGTGTGTTTTCCGTTCTTTTATATTTTAAAGATTATATATTGTACTATCATGGCCAATAAATGCCAAGGAAAAGACTGTATAAGTGCTTGCACTCCCACATAAGGCAGAAAAGCAAAAATTATATATTGTACTATCATGGCCAATAAATGCCAAGGAAAAGACTGTATAAGTGCTTGCACTCCCACATAAGGCAGAAAAGCAAAAATTCTTGAAATAAAATTGCAAAGGTTGAGCCGTCATGAGAGTGGTGAGAGTACGGTCGCCATTGAACAGGTATTGCATCTCAGTGATTACCTAATTTTGATTACCTAATTGTGTTTACGGGAAAGAGCCCAAAGCTCGTATCTTCCCGTCTCCTGATCGGTTCCATTTTATACTTAGTGATACTTATCATACCTGTCCTTAAAACTATGGATTGAGATAGCATTAACTATCTCCTCGCTTAGCCAATTCCAATTATCAACTACTCTTACACTGAAAAAGTATTTCCTTACATCCTGCAAAGAAGTTTTCTTACGAAGCTTCAAACTATGACCTCTAGTTCTAGAGCCAGCCATATCAAAATATCGATCCCTATCCACTCTATCATAACCATGAAGGAATTTAAAGACTGTCACCATATCCCCCCTCACTCTTCTAGTTTCCAGTGATGGTAAGTCTAATTCCCTCAGCCTCTCATCATAACTGAGATTGCGTATTTCTGGCACCAGTTTTGTGGCATGTCTTTGAACTTTTTCAAGCTTAGCTATGCGCTTTTTCAAGTGCGGATTCCAAAAGGGGGCTGCATATTCGAGTTTGGGCCTCACATAGGTTACATAAATATTTCTGAACATTTCCTTGTCCATGTGCCTGAAGGCTACCCTTACATTTGATAAGAATGCATATGCTGCCCTTACTATGCCATTTATATGTATTTCTGGAGACAAATCTGCCAGTATGTTTACTCCTAGATCTCTCTCATTTTCTGTCTCTTGAAGTTGTACTCCACCCACCGAGTAGTCAAGCTTGGGCCTTCTTGCACTTGTACCCATTCCCATTACCTTACATTTTGAAGTATTGAATTTCATTAGCCACTTTTCTGACCACTCATGCAGATTATTTAGATCCTCCTGAAGTTCTCTACCATTGTTCTCGTTTTTTACTTTCTTCACAATCTTTGCATCATCTGCAAACATATTCATGAATGAATTTACAGACTCTGGTTGGTCATTTACATATACAAGGAACAAAAGTGGCCCTAAAACTGAACCCTGTGGAACTCCACTACTAACTCTTCTCCATTCAGACACTGAGTGTCTTACTCTAACCCTCTGTTCCCTTCCTTCTAAGTAAGTTTTTATCCATTCCAAAACATTTCCACCTATTCTAGCCATTGATTGCAGCTTCCTAATAAGTCTCCCATGTGGAACAGTGTCAAACGCTTTCTGGAAGTCTTGGAATATGCAATCTGCCCAGCCCTCTCTTTCCTGTAAGATTTGGCTTACCTCATCATAAAATTCTAATAAGTTTGTTACTGTTGATCCACCTTCTCTGAAGCCATGTTGCCTCACTGACAAAAAGTTGAAGGATTCCAAGTGAAGAGAGTGAATGTATGTACGTACACACTATCCGTGAAAATGAGGAAAATATAAATAAAAGTGCAAATGCTGGTTTTAGTTTAACTGCAGCTAAGTCTTCATATTCTTGATTGAATATTATGGAGAAAATGGAAAAAATGGTAAGTAAGAAGTTTTCATATTGTCGATTGGATATTCTGGAGAAAATGAGAAAAATGGCAAGTGTACGACACTTCTTCCACAAGTACAAAGAGGATTACGATAGGAAAAGATCATCATCATCATTATATATATATATATATATATATATATATATATATATATATATATATATATATATATATATATATATATATATATATATATATATATATATATATATATATATATATATATATATATATACATACATACATACAGTGATCCACCGCTGGATCGCGTTTCTTGATTCGCGTTCTCACTGTATCGCGTTTTTTTTTTTGGAAAATTATTATTTTATTTTTGGGGTATACAGTGTTACCCCGGTTAGTCGCGCTTCTTGGTTCGCGTTCTCACTCTGTCGCGTTTTTTTTTTGGATAAATTATTATTTTATTTTATGGGTATACGCAAAAATATTAAAATATTGAAAAAAATATTTTTCAGTATTTTCATTTTTTTTATTGAAAAAAAAATTTTCATTATTTAATTGATAAAAAAAAAATTATATCCCAGCCTACGAATAATAAAACAGTAAAAAAATAGTAAAAAACATAAATTTAGATATACGTACGTACAGTATAACTCACAGTACAGGGTATTGCATCATGCAAAACAGTGTCCGATAGCGTACAATGTATTGGGGTCACAGCTACGTGAGCTAGCATATATATTTATATTTCCTGTAGTTTCATGATTTTATTGATAAAAAAAAAAACGTATTTCTTAGCCTAGGAATAATAAAACAACAAAAATTAGTAAACAGTATTGCACCACGTAAAATACGATACCGGTATCAGTGTTTCGGAAAACGCAAAGGCTCTCACCTACGTGACCTAGTGAATATTTAAATTTTCATTATTTTATTAATAAAACAAGTATTTCCTGGCCTAAGAATAATAAAACAGTAAAAAATAATAAAAAAAAACATATAAAGTACTAAAAGTACTTTCACCATGTAAAATACGATACCGCTATCAACGTTTCAGAAAACGAAAAGGCTCTCACCTACGTGACCTAGTGAATATTAAAATGTTCATTATTTTATTGATAAAACAAGTATTTCCTAGCCTAAGAATAATAAAACAGTAAAAAATAATAAAAAACATAAAGTACTAACAGTATTTCACCATGTAAAATACGATACCGTTATCAACATTTCGGAAACGAAAAGGCTTTCACCTACGTGAGATAGTTCATGGAATGCTATTGGCTGAAAGGTCCGGAGACAACGAATCACAAAATTCTTTTTTAATGTTTTCTGTATCATGGGGTCTGATTGGCTTTTTCATTGCAGTTTGCTTTTACCTCCAATTTCCAATGTGCCGCCTCACTTGCTCAGTCTAACTCTCGTGTGCGCCGTTCTCGTTGTGCTTACTAATACGTTTTGCTTGTGATTTTTTATTACTCGCATATTTTAACCTTTGCAATGCCTCCCAAGCATCCTTCATCTTCTAAGGCTTCTTGTAGTGAGCGTAAGTGCAAAGGAAAATGTTAACCATTGTAGATAAAGTGAAACTCTTAGATATGTTGAAAAAAGGAAAAAGGTTTGTGGATGTCGACCGCTATTATGGCCTCAATGAATCTTCTGTTCGCTACATCAAAATGGACGAGACAAAGATCAGGAAAACAGTGAGCATTTCTTTTGATAAATCAGCGAAGAGGGTCGTAACATCCGCAATAAGGCAGTAGTGAGGATGGAAGCTGCTTTGGCCCTGTGGATTGCTGATTGCAGAAAGAAAAACATGAGCTTAGACACCAATATCATACAAACAAAGGCGAAGAAGCTGTACGAGACATTTGCTGCAAATGAACCCGATGACAACATTGGCGACCGTGGAGAGGAGGAGAGAGAAGAAGAGTACGACGACCCACAACCAGGACCCTCCAGCGATTCTCCATCGAGGATACAACCGTTCCTTGCTAGCAAGGAATGGTTTTTCAAATTTCAAAAATGCTATGGCCTAAAAAGCATTTCAGTGCATGGCGAAGCTGCCTCTGCAGATACAGCTGCCGCAGAAAATTACGTCACGTACGACTTCAAGAAAATTATCACCGAAGGGGAATATGTTCCTGAGCAAGTCTTCAACATGGATGAGACTGGGTTATTTTGGAAGAGAATGCCATCTCGCACTTTTCTCTTCAAGGAAGAAGCTAAAGCCCAGGGATTTAAAACACACAAAGATCGCGTTACCCTTATCATGTGCGGGAATGCTGCGGGCTTCATGTTAAAGCCCGGGCTTATCTACAAGTCAAAGAACCCTAGGGCTTTGAAGAACAAGAATAAGAATCTGCTGCCAGTGTATTGGATGCATAATCCTAAGGCATGGATCACAAAAAGCCTCACATTAGACTGGTTTCACCAATGCTTTATCCCTCAGGTAAAACTTTATCTTGCGGAAAAAGGCCTTGAATTTAAAGTCCTTCTTTTGATGGATAATGCTGGTGGCCACGCAACCAAGCTCCAATATGACGGTGTTCAAGTTGAGTTCCTGCCACCGAATACGACGTCACTGATTTAGCCTATGGATCAAGGCGTTATTCGTGCGTTCAAGGCCCTATACACACGAAATGGCCTGGCAAACCTTGTTGTTTCCATGGATTCGGACAAAGACTTCTCATTGAAGACTTACTGGCGTAATTACACGATTGCCACATGCCTAAAAAATATTCAGAAAGCAATCAAAGAGATGAAGTCAGCCACAATCAATGCCAGCTGGAAGAAATTGTGGCCCGAAGTTATCCACAACTACAAGGGATTTGCTCCTGACGAAGTGCAGAAGTCGGCAGTTGTGAAAGCTGTGAAGTTGGCTGCATTGCTAGGAGGAGAAGGCTTTAAAGATATGACTCCCGAAGATGTAAATGAACTGATTGACTGCCACTCGCAGCCTTTAACTGATGAAGACTTGGAAGAAATGACGAAATCAGCGAGCGAAGAAGAGGAAGAACTTGAGGAAACGCACGAAGAAATTGAAGAACCTGGCCTTACACTCGAACGTTTGGCAGCCATGTATGAACATTTTAAAGCACTCCAACAACTCTCGCAGGAATATGACGATAATATGGTTCGTTCAGTGACCTTCTGAAATTTTCTCGACGATGCCATGATTCCTTACCATACCATCTTCCAACAAATGAAGAAACAGCGACAGCAACTCCCCATTACCATGTTCTTCTCCCCACAAAAGCAGCCGTAAAGCTTTTATTGGCTGCAAAAAAATTTCCTCCGGGGTCAAGAAAGATCATCATCACCTCATTCACGATAAGTTTACCTATCACGTACATATAAATTTACGTTGCATGCTGTTATGTATAATAATTGTAAAATACCTATGTACATGAGTATGTCATGTAATTACCACTTCATTCACCGTAATTTTATCTATCACTTTCGTGTAAATTTACGTTGCATGCTGTTATTTATGATATAAAGGGTGTTTTTTTAACAGTGCAGGGAGGGTTTATACAGTACGTAAACATAAAAATAATTGTAAAATACCTATGTATGTCAAGTCATCATCACCTCATTCACGGTAAGTTTTCCTATCACTTTCATAAAAATTTACGTTGCTTGCTGTTATTTATAATGTAAAGGGTGTTTTTTTTAACAGTGCAGGGAGGGTTTATACAGTATGTAAACGTAAAAATAATTGTAAAATACCTATGTACATGACTATGTCATGTAATTACTACTTCATTCACTGTAATTTTATCTATCACTTTCATAAAAATTTACGTTGCTTGCTGTTATTTATAATGTAAAGGGTGTTTTTTTAACAGTGCAGGGAGGCTTTATACAGTACGTAAGTGTAAAAATAATTTTAAAATACCTATGTACATGAGTATGTCATGTAATTACCACTTCATTCACCATAATTTTTTCTATCACTTTCATAAAAATTTACGTTGCTTGCTGTTATTTATAATGTAAAGGGTGTTCTTTTAACAATGCAAGGAGGGTTTATACAGTACGTAAACGTAAAAATAATTGTAAATTACCTATGTACATGAGTGTGTCATGTAATTACCACTTCATTCACCGTAATTTTATCTATCACTTTCGTGTAAATTTACGTTGCATGCTGTTATTTATGATATAAAGGGTGTTTTTTTTAACAGTGCAGGGAGGGTTTATACAGTACGTAAACATAAAAATAATTGTAAAATACCTATGTATGTCAAGCCATCATCACCTCATTCACGGTAAGTTTTCCTATCACTTTCATAAAATTTTACGTTGTTTGCTGTTATTTATAATGTAAAGGGTGTTTTTTTAACAGTGCAGGGAGGGTTTATACAGTATGTAAACGTAAAAATAATTGTAAAATACCTATGTACATGACTATGTCATGTAATTACTACTTCATTCACCGTAATTTTATCTATCACTTTCATAAAAATTTACGTTGCTTGCTGTTATTTATAATGTAAAGGGTGTTTTTTTAACAGTGCAGGGAGGCTTTATACAGTACGTAAGTGTAAAAATAATTTTAAAATACCTATGTACATGAGTATGTCATGTAATTACCACTTCTTTCACAATAATTTTTTCTATCACTTTCATAAAAATTTACGTTGCTTGCTGTTATTTATAATGTAAAGGGTGTTCTTTTAACAATGCAAGGAGGGTTTATGCAGTACGTAAACATAAAAATAATTGTAAAATACCTATGTACATGAGTATGTCATGTAATTACCACTTCATTCATCGTAATTTTATCTATCACTTTCATATACATTTACGTTGCATGCTGTTATTTATGAAGAAAAGGGTGGTTTGTTAACAGTACAGGGAGGGTTTATACCGTGTAAACGTAAAAATAAATTAAAATATATATGTACATATAGGCTGATCCTATATGTACATAGGGGGGGATTACTGTATATATATATATATATATATATATATATATATATATATATATATATATATATATATATATATATATATATATATATACACCTTGTTCCTTTTATACACGATTTTTTTATCCGCGAAATTGAAATAACGCCACCAAAAAATAATAGTAAAAAAATCGGATTTCGCGAATAGCCCCCCCCCCCCCTCCATTTTTTTTTTTTTTTTTTTTTTTTCACCAGGATGGACCAAAAAATTATAAAATAAAACAGCCTTTATCAGGCTGTAAAGAGAAACAGATGGAGAGTGTAATGACCTGTTAGATGTGAAGGGATTATAAAAGATGTGTAATGAATATCCAGCTCTCTGCTGGGTTTTAATATACCTCTGCATTACTCTCATGATGTCTATTCAAAAAATTCTCCTTAGATCTTATTATTATTATTATTATTATTATTATTATTATTATTATTATTATTATTATTATTATTATTATTATTATTATTATTATTATTATTATTTTTAGCAATAATTTTCCTTTGATTATTATTATTATTATTATTATTATTATTATTATTATTATTATTATTACGAATTTGTAATTAAACCATTATTTTTACGATAAATAATGTAGTTTTGGTTGAATGAACAAGAGTTAATTAAAGATCTCTCTCTCTCTCTCTCTCTCTCTCTCTCTCTCTCTCTCTCTCTCTCTCTCTCTCTCTCTCTCTCCAACATTCTATTCTACCCAATAGGGTGGGTGTATATATAATGTATAATGGTGATGATCTTTTTTTATCGTAATCCTCTTTGTACTGGTGGTAGAAGCCTCCGCGGGTGCTTATTTACTATATTTAAAAAAATAAAATAAAATAATAATAATAATATAGTAAATAAGCACCCACGGAGGCTTCTTCCACCAGTACAAAGAGGATTACGATAAGAAAAGATCATCATTATTATTCATTATATATACACCCACCCTACCTCTGTCATATGTCTATCTAATCTACATTTGAAGGTGTCTAAGGTATTGGCATTTATTATTCTACTAGGAATACTCTACGGTATTACCAAGCCAATTTTCACCAATTTCCCTTTTGAACCTAAATTTATCAAGATTAAATCCATTACCCATTACGAGTTCTGGTTTGATCATGAATTTTTAAAACTTTATTAATATCACCCTTCTTAATCCCTTTAAACCATTTATACACCTCAATCATATCCCCCCTAACTCTGTGCCTCTCTAGAGAATGTAGATTAAGTTTTTTTAATCTGTCATATGGTAGATTTAGGCATTGCATAATTGATTTTTTTTTTTCGTTTTTTAGTCTTGCTTTGGTTATTTATAATTCTTATTTTATCTTTGTATACATTTGCAGATAGAGGTTCGTTCTCCTGCATCCTCCTCCTCTTCTTCCACATAAGTTACTTGCTCACTGCCACCATGCATGTCCCAGTGTACTGTATAACTGTTGCCCACTGCATAATAAAGTATAGTAATGTATGTTAATTTATAGCTGTAAAGTGAATATGAATATCTTTTGTATATTCTTAAAAACAGATACAGGGCTTTCTGCTTTGCTATGTAGTAATAAAATATGTTTTTTACTTATCTTATGTCTTTGGCATGGTGTGTCTATGTAAGGTTTGGAACGTATCTATGCCCTTTATCATTGTTCCCTATGGAAAATAACTCGTTTTTTCACGCGATTTTACATTTACCCGACACTTCTGAGAACCTATCTAGGCTTTATTCTGAGAACTATTTGTATATATATATATATATATATATATATATATATATATATATATATATATATATATATATATATATATATATAAAATGTATTTACCTAATTTTGTTTACGGTAAAGAGCCCAAAGCTAGTATCTTCCCGTCTCCTGATCGGTTCCATTTTATACTTAGTGATACTTATCATACCTGTCCTTAAAACTATGGATTGAGATAGCATTAACTACCTCCTCGCTTAGCCAATTCCAATTATCAATTACTCTTACACTGAAAAAGTATTTCCTTACATGCTGCAAAGAAGTTTTCTTACGAAGCTTCAAACTATGACCTCTTGTTCTAGAGCCAGCCATATCAAATATATCGATCCCTATCCACTCTATCATAACCATGAAGGAATTTAAAGACTGTCACCATATTCCCCCTCAATCTTCTAGCTTCGAGTGATGGTAAGTCTAATTCCCTCAGTGTCTCATGATAACTGAGATTGCGTATTTCTGGCACCAGTTTCGTGGCATGTCTTTGAACTTTTTCAAGCTTAGCTATGTGCTTTTTCAAGTGCGGATTCCAAAAGGGGGCTGCATATTCGAGTTTTGGCCTCACATAGGTTACATAAATATTTCTGAACATTTCCTTGTCCATGTGCCTGAAGGCTACCCTTACATTTGATAAGAATGCATATGCTGCCCTTACTATGCCATTTATATGTATTTCTGGCGACAAATCTGCCAGTATGTTTACTCCTAGGTCTCTCTCATTTTCTGTCTCTTGAAGTTGTACTCCAGCCACTGAGTAGTCAAGTTTGGGCCTTCTAGCACTTGTACCCATTCCCATTACCTTACATTTTGAAGTATTGAATTTCAATAGCCACTTTTCTGACCACTCATTCAGACTATCTAGATCTACCTGAAGTTCTCTACCATTGTTCTCGTTTCTTACTTTCTTCACAATCTTTGCATCATCTGCAAACATATTCATGAATGAATTTACAGACTCTGGTTGGTCATTTACATATACAAGGAACAAATGTGGCCCTGAAACTGAACCCTGTGGAACTCCACTACTAACTCTTCTCCATTCAGACACTGAGTGTCTTACTCTAACCCTCTGTTGCCTCCCTTCTAAGTAAGTTTTTATCCATTCCAAGACATTTCCACCTATTCTAGCCATTGATTGCAGCTTCCTAATAAGTCTCCCATGTGGAACAGGGTCAAACGCTTTCTGGAAGTCTAGGAATATGCAATCTGCCCAGCCCTCTCTTTCGTGTAAGATTCGGCTTACCTCATCATAAAATTCTAATAAGTTTGTTACTGTTGATCTACCTTCTCTGAAGCCATGTTGCCTCACTGACAAAAAGTTGAAGGATTCCAAGTGAAGAGAGATATGTTTCCTTAGTAGTTTCTCCATAACTCTGCAAACTATGCTGGTCAAGGAAACTGGTCTATAGTTCAGAGCCTTATTCCTCCTTCCCTTTTTGAAGATAGGTATCACATTTGCTTGTTTCCAGCATCTTGGAATCTCCCCTGACTCCAGTGACTTTTTAAATATGATACTTAGTGCCACTGATATAGAGTTTGCGCATTTTTTAAGTACATGAGGGGATATGTCATCAGGACCTGTAGCTTTATGAACATCTAAATCCATCAGCGCTTTGCATACCTCTGTGGCTGTAAGGTTGATGTTCTCTAATGCCGGCCATTGAGCTTTTATCTCTGCAATCTGAGGGGGTGGGGTATTTTCTACTGTAAATACTGACTGAAACTCCTTGTTCAATTCTTTGCAGATCTCTTCATCCGTCTCAGTGATGCTTCCATCCTCTCTCTTTAGCTTTTAAAACCTGTTCTTTTACCTTCAGTTTTCCTCTGATAAAGCTGTGGAAAAGCTTGGGATTTTCTTTAACCTTCCTGGTGATGTCCCTCTCATAGTCTCTCTCTGCCTCTCTCCTTTTACTTAGGTAGTCATTTCTTGCTCTTTTGTAGGTTTGCCAGGCATTTATGTTTTTTCTCCTATACCTTTTCCAGCATTTGTCTCTCCACTCCTTAGCTCTTTTACACTCATTATCGAACCATTTCTCTCTGGCATGAATTACACCTACTTTGGTGAAAGGTATGCAGCAATCTACTATCTACCCATATTTCTCACAGAAGATGTCATACATTTCTTGTACAGATTTGTTGTAAAATAAGGTTCTCCAGTCATTAACTGCAAAAAGCTCATTCATTTTGATGTAATCTCCTTTCGGATAGTTCCTCCTCATGTCCTCAGTGCCTCTACTCTCAGGCAGAATATCTTCAATGATATACTCCATCAACAACACACAGTGGTCACTCTTTTCAATTGGTGGTTCATACTCAATTTTTTCAATATCCAACACATTATCTGTGAACACTAGATCATGTAGTGATGGCTCATCCCCACCCCTGGCCCTCGTTGGTTCCATTACATGTTGGTGTAGGAAATTGTCTTGTACGCAGTCTAGGAATCTTGCCCCAAATGAGTCCTCACCACTGTGTGGGTTAAGATTTATCCAATTTATCTCTTTATGACTAAAATCTCTCATAATCAAGATCCTACATTTTCTCTCCCGTGCCATGTTAACAACTGAGTTTATGACTTCAATAGTACCTATATGACTTTCCTCATAAACTTCTACCCTATTCTGGTTCCTTGGTGGGTTCTATACAACAATTATTATAATGCTCTCTGACCCAGTATTTATGCAAGCAACAAGAAATTCCTTGAACTCACCTTCTATAGCCAAGTTTATTTCTTCAATTTGAATCATTTCACTTATGAGCAGTGCTATCCCTCCACTAGTCTTCTCAGATCTTTCAACCCTTAATATTCTGAAGCCCTTAGGAAAAACTGTGACACTGTTTATGTCCTCCCTACTATATCTGCCTCACTGTTGTGAATCCTATCTTTTAATTCTACTGCCTTACCAGCTAATCCATCAGCATTTTTGTTTCCTATGGAAAATTAATAGTTTTTTCACGCGATTATCCATTTACCCAACACTTCTGAGAACCTATCTTCGCGTTATTCTTAGAACAAGTTGTATATATATATATATATATATATATTATATATATATATATATATATATATATATATATATATATATATATATATATATATATATATATATATATAATGATGATGATGGTCTTTTCTTATCGTAATCCTCTTTGTACTCGTGGAAGAAGTGTTGTACACTTGCCATTTTTCCTCTTTTCTCCAGAATATCCAATCGACAATATGAAAACTTCTTACTTACCATTTTTTCCATTTTCCCCATAATATTCAATCGAGAATATGGAGACTTAGCCGCAGTTAAACTAAAGCCAGCTTTTGCACTTTTATTTATTTTTATTTTATATATTATATATATATAATTGTATATTATTATCTTTCACACTGAGCTAGTTATAAGTCCTATTTTGATCGTCTCTCTCTCTCTCTCTCTCTTTCTCTCTCTCTCTCTCTCTCTCTCTCTCTCTCTCTCTCTCTCTCTCTCTCTCTCTCTCTCTCTAAGGATATACAAGTAAGCCCATAAATATAAGCTATGCAATATCTCAAAGCCGTGAAGTGCTTCAGAAAAAGGCATTATTTTAGCAACCCTAGACCCCCATTCCACTATATAAAACTAGGGGTATTTCACCAGCTCTAGAGGGGATGCTGTAACCCCCTGGAATCACCCCTAGATTTTCCTCTTTGTATATGCATGAGAGAGAGAGAATCTTGATTTAAAACAATGAATCAAATATGGATATATAGATAGATAGACAGATAGATAGATACATATATAGATGGATAGAAAGATAGATATATAAATAGGTAAATAGATAGGTAAATATATAGATAAATAGACAAAACTTTCCCTAAATCCATATTTAGTACCCTAAGCGTAATGAAATTCATTATTATTATTATTATGATTATTATTATATACTGAACGTAGATATCACTCATCATCATCATTCTATGATTACCCTAAATTAGGGTATTTTATCCACTGTGTGTGGATATATTTATAACCATTTGTGTTTTCAGTTCTTTGCATGGATATATTTATAACTGTGTTTTTCAGATCTTTTAAATTTTACAGATAACTGTATACTTGTACTATAATATCATGGCTAGTTGCATATGTATATGTGTATATATGTATATATATATATATATATATATATATATATATATATATATATATATATATATATATATATATTATATATATATATATATATATATATATATATATATATATATATATATATATATATATATATATATATATATATGTATATGTGTATATATATATATATATATATATATATATATATATATATATATATATATATATATATATATATATATATATATATATATATATATATATATATATATATATATATATATATATATATATATATATATACATGTGTATATATATATATATATATATATATATATATATATATATATATATATATATATATATATATATATATATATATATATATATATATATATATATATATATATATATATATATATATATATATATATATATAGTGCCCTGTGGGGCAGGCACAATATCAAAGAATAGCCTCACCGTATTCCCTGCGTGTCGTAAAAGGCGACTAAAAGTGGACGGGGCGGGGGGACTAGGAATCCCCCCCCTTGTATCAACCTGCTGCGAGACGTCAAGAAGAAGGTGAGTAGAGGGGAGAATAACTTCTCCCCAACCTTTCTTGATGTCGGCTACCCCCCAATTAAAGGGGGAAACAGCCAAGGTATATGTATGTATTTCTTGCGTTTGGCAGATAGATGTTCATTCTCCTCTCTAATACCTCTTATGTCAAGGGCTCACTGCCACCTCACGCATCCCAAACCTGTTGCTCACCGTATAATAGAGTGAGTAGAATGTGTCATCTTTTAGTTTTCTTTTACAGTAATTCAAGCTTTGCATAATGATTTTTTGTTTTTGTTTTTAGTCTTGCTAACATGTTTTACATATAGGCACTTCATAATTATTTTATTTTTATTTTTTTTAGTCTTGCTTTGGTTATTTATAATTTTTATTTTATCTTTGTTTACGTTTGCAGATAGAGGTTCGTTCTCCTGCATCCTCCTAATCTTCTACTGCTTAAATTACATGCTCACCGCCACCATGCACGTCCCAGTGTACTGTATGACTGTTGCCCACCGCATAATATAGTACAGTACAGTATGTTAATTTCTTGCTGTGCAGTAAATCTGAATATATTTTGCATACTCTTAAAAATATATACAGGGCTTTCTGCTTTGTTTTGTAGTTATAAAATATGTTTTTAATTATCTTATATCTTTGGCATAGTGTGTCTATGTAAGGTTTGGAACATATCTATGCATATCAGAATTGTTTCCTATGGAAAATTAATCGTTTTTTCACGCGATTTTCCATTTACCCAACACTTCTGAGAACCTATCTTCACGTTATTCTTAGAACAAGTTGTGTGTATATATATATATATATATATATATATATATATATATATATATATATATATATATATATATATATATATATATATATATATATATATATATATATATATATATATATATATATATATATATATATATATATATATATATATATATATATATAATGTAGCTTTGATATTAACATTTAACAATACTACTACTAGCGCAAAGAATATTTTTTTTCAACATCAGGGGATTCAAAGTTGCATCACAAGCTACAAAGTCATGTTGCATTAACCAACTAAGCTAATCAAGTTGTTAAAGTTGTACTTGAAGTTTAAGTTAATATATTCACAATTAAACTGTGATATTAACAACAATATTCCCCTAAAAAAAAAATCAAGCAACAAAGTCCTCAAATACTTGTCACAAAGTCACGGGCCTTGACCATTGTGATGGTAAAATGACTCGGTAGAGAAGCAAAGCAATTTGGCTGGACATATTGACCCTATTACCAAAGACGAATTTTAAGATGTTCTTGATTTTAAAGATGATTATTCTGGTTCATGCAAGACCACAAGCTCCCAAAGGCGGACGCCTTCAAATACCTCGGCTCCTACGTAACAAAGGATGGAGACCTAGAGAGAGAGATTGATCATAGGATCCAGGTAGCGTGGAACAGCTGGAAGAGAACATCAGGGGTGCTATGTGACAAGAAAATCAGTGCTAGAGTGAAAGGAAAAGTGTACAAGTCAGTTGTGAGACCAGCGTTGCTGTACGGAGCGGAGACGTGACCGGTGAAAAAGGTTCAAGAAAGGAAGATAGATGTCGCAGAAATGAGAATGCTGAGGTGGATGTGTGGGGTGACGAGGGAGGACAGGATACGAAATGACCGGATCAGAGGTACAGTGAAGGTGGTGGAGGCGTCGGCGAAAGCGCAGGAGAGGAGATTACAGTGGTTTGGTCATGTGAAGAGGAGAGAAGAAGACTACGTGGGTGTGAGAGTGATGGAGATGGACGTGGAGGGCAGACGTAGACGAGGAAAACCTAAACTACGGTGGAAGGACCGACTGAAGGAGGATCTCAGAAAGAGACAGCTGGAGGAGGAGCAAGTGATGGACCGGAACCAGTGGAGACGACTAGTGAAGAGATGCGACCCCATATGAAAATGGGAACGCAAATAGAGGAAGAAGAAGAAGATTCTGGTATTATCCTAGCATGTTTTCTATAACAGAAGTGATACAGTACGAAGTACTGGAAAGTTTTCGACTGATTGTTCACCATAGGTTCTGCTAAATCTATTAGAAGTGATACTGTGTTAGAATTTACTTCTAAAGCATTTGAAACCTGTAGTAACTTTGAAAGTAAACAAGTTGTTTCTTTCCAGTAAATGTTTAAGTTTTCTTGTAATAGTAAAAAGTATAATAATTTAGTTTGTTAATTTCTGTGTTTGAATGTGTTTAAGATTTTATACTGTATATACCTAAATAGATGAATACAGTATTGTACCTCGTTTCCTATTTATTAAGAAATTGTAAGAAGAAGAATGAGTATGATTTCTCAGAACCTAGTTTTACACGTTCGGTGTTGGATGCTTAACTTTATGTTACTGATGTGTTATTGGATTTCCCGGTCTTGAATATCAAGTACATTTAAGGGAAGTTATTTCTCTGGTTTTGTTTAATATGTCCCATTTATATTTATTAATATTTAATAACCTTGGTGTCTAGGAATTTGTTGCTATTTTAGTTTTTCCGGGTAAATCTGTACCTAACCTATTCGCCGACACCTAACCATTTACTCTACAGTACCATATGGTAATTTGGTAAGTTGGACACATCTAAGCTATGCTTAGATATTTATAATTACACATGTTTTCCCTTGGGGTTATAACATATATTTTGGGGATGAGGTAGGGATTGTCATTAGCCTGTCCTGAACATTTCCTATGATAATCTACCGTATCTTAAAGGTAGGCTCGGTCATTTACCTATTAGCCTAACCCTATTTACTATTTACCTTGCATCTTGGTATGCTAACCTAAGCCTATGTATTTCAAGACAACTCACGTGATTTTCTATCGAAATTGTGCCACATTGATATGTTTTATTGTTATTTTATGAGTTTTCTAAGTTAGCATGGCAGTGATAGGATGTATTGGCAAATTTAAAGAAGCAGATGACAAATTTGAAAGTTAGTCTATCAGAGTGGAATTGTTATTTATGGCAAATTCTGCTAAAAAGGAGAAGAAAGTTTGCTCTTCCTTAACCCTAATGGGTCCAAAGACCTTTAGCCTAGTCAAGGACCTAGTTTCTCTTAAGAAACCAGAAGACTGCACCTATAATGAATTGGTTACGGAACTGAAATTGCATTTCCTCCCACAGGTTGTGGTAATTTATGACAGCTTTAAGTTTTATAGTCACAAGCAGGAGGCAGGTGAGAGTATATCCAATTATGTGGTAGGTATTAATGCTTGTGCTGGGACTTGTGAGTTTGGTTTTAATTTAGATGAAATGCTTCGTGACCGTTTTGTGATGGGGTTAAGGGATGAAGCGACCCAGAGAGCTTTATTAACTACAAAGGACCTGACATTTACTATTGCTGTTGAAATAGCTTCAGCTAGAGAGGTTGCGGCACAGGATGTTAAAACTTTTGGTGGTTCTTCCAGTAATTCCCAATCTGCACATAGTATTAAGAGTAAATCACAAAATACTAGTACTACTAATTTTGGTGATTCTAGATCCAATAATCAGAAAGGAAAGAAATTCAGCACTCCTAATCAGTCTAGTAAGACTAAGTCTCATATTAAGCCTAATAAGCCATGTTCAGGATGTGGTAAGGAACGTTGGAGGTGGGACTGCCCTTTTAAAAAAGCAAAGTGTCATAAGTGTAAAAGGGTTGGGCACATAGCCAGTGTGTGTTTCACTAAAGATAAGCAGATTACCCTAGTCTCGACTTCTAAGCCTAGTATTGGTGGCAGAGCTAAAGCAGACTATACTTTTTCCTATGGAGGCACTCACAGTATGTATAAGTCCAAATACAGTAGAAGTCAATGTTGATGGTGGTAATGTTCCTTTTGAGCCAGATAATGGTTCTGCCAGGATTACTATGTCAAAATCGGTTTTTGAGAAAACTTTTTCTAATTCTTCCAATTTAAAATTTTCTAATGCTGTAGTAAAGAAGGATTGTAGCATAAATATTCCTGTCTGTTGCGTGGCAACTGCATCAGTGTCATTAGACGGGTAATCTAACGCAAAAGAGGCATCATTGATCGTAGTGGACGAAAATGATTCTACCCTCCTCGGTCGTGATTGGCTTAAATCTTTAGGCATTTCTGTGGATGAAGTAGTCTCTCCTAACTCTAATGTACATATTCAAAATGTAGCTGATGCCACAGAAAAAAAATTTCTGAGTGAGTTTCCAGATTTTTTTGTTGAATCATCTGTTGGAAAAATGAAAGGGGTAGAAGTAAGTATTGCGATATCTCCTGTGGTTCATCCTAAATCTTGTAGTGCTAGAATGATTCCCCATGCTTTAAGAGAAAAGGTTGATATTGTCCTAGATAGACATTTGAAAGAGGACATTATTTAGCCTGTGAAATATTCATAGTGGACTGCTCCAGTAGCTCCAGTACTGAAACCTAATAAAACAGTCTGACTATGTGGTGATTATCTTCTTACCTGTAGGTATCCCTTACCTAAGTTAGAAGAATTGCTAGTATCTATTTCTGAGGGTAAATATTTCTCTAAGTTGGACATGTCACAAGCATATATGCAACTGATTTTGGATGATGAATCTATTGAATTGACTACTATTAACACACATCATGGGTTATTTAGGTGTAACAGGCTGTGTTTTGGTATTGCCTCTGCTCCAGGTATTTATCAGCAAACCATGGACTCTGTTCTTGGTAGGATTCTGCGAGTGGCCATTTTTCTAGATGATATCTTAGTTTCTGGAAAGAGTAAAGATAAACATGCAGCTAAAGTCAGATTGGTATTGCAGAAATGAAAGGATGCAGGATTTAAGCTAAGTAAGGATAAATGCACTTGGTTGACCCAGAAAGTAGTGTATCTAGGGTACAAGCTATATGGATCAGGCATTCATCCTACTGAGAAAAAGCTAGAAGCTATTAAGAATGCACCTAGTCCTAAAGATGTAACAGAGCTGAAAGTGTATCATGGTCTATTGAATTTTTATAGGAAATTTTTCCCTAAAGCTGCCACTTTCTTAGAACCCTTGAATAAGTTCTTACAAGCCAATGAAAAGTGGATTTGGTGTAAAGAACAGCAAGGTGCATTTGAGAAATCTAAGGAAATTCTACTGAATTCTACATTGTTGGTGTGTAGGCAAGGCGAAATGTGGGAGATGGGTTATTTTTTTGTGATGTGAATAAAGTCGAAATTTTTTGGAGAGATGGTAGAAAATCGAGGGCTGAACATCGTGATCGTCATTGTTATGGTTGTTGTTGCTGTGTTGAGGCCTGGAGGAGCCCACGCCGGTGTTAGGATAAGTCTTCTTGATTTTGTTTCCTATTTATTTTACTATAGTAGTACATGGGTTTATTTGCTTGTTTATAATTAGGAAGTGGTTGTGGCTTTGTGTTTTCTATGTTAGGGGAGATGTCGGGTATTATTAGGACTGGGAAAGATAGATATTTGGCTGCAGTTTAGGCTGGTCTGTTAGCCTATCAGAAAATTTTGGCCTGCTGTTTATTAATGTCTAAGATTGTCTAGCCTAGGCCTTCCAGGATCGACAAGTCGCCTGTGGATTTGAGAGGTGAGAAAAAACTTTTTGTGTGAGTTTTTTTTTTAATTTTATATGGGCTATTTCCATCCATAAGCTATCCGGGCTTAAGCCGTGTGTAAGAGAGAATAGGATAGTAGGGAATTGGCTAATATTGGAGTCTACAGATTTGCGGTTAATTGAGGAGTATGATAGCAGTAAAGACTTTGTTGAGTGGTTAGATAAAGTTGATCCAGCATAACCAGCTTGAAGTACGTCTGTAACCTTATGAGGGCAAGAAGGGCCAATCCCAAAACTCATCCTCAGAATGCCATTTCTCTCGCAGCAGGCCATGATTCTCACCGGAAAGGAGATCGCAGGAACGGGAAGCACAAGGGCTCTTCTCATAACTTCAATCATCCTGCTCATCCTCCTCACACTCCTAAGCCTTATTATTGTCGTGCACCCACACTAAAGAAGGACATCTCGGTGAAACCTAAGCCTCAGCTTCTCAGAGGCAAGGGCAATTACCCTGCTCCACCTTACCATGGAATTCAACTGAACTCTAAGAGCCACCACACTCCCTCTCACAGCGACAGCCAGCATAACCGTCTGGCCACTCACTCGGCCCATGCCGTAGAGACAAGGCCAGAAAGGGCCGCCAAGGATAACGCCGAGGACCTACCATGCAAAGTTGCCAAATGTACAATTCAAAAACACGATGATCCCGAGATGGTCTCAACATGCCTAGGAACCATAAATGGTGTGGAAGCTGAGATAGTTCTCGACACAGGGGCCAGTGGCTTATTTGTTGATGAGAGATTCGTCAGGGATGAAGCTTTCACCAGCTGTTCGTGTGTGGGTTGCTGAAGGAGAACCTCAGATACGATGCTGCTGTGTCATAGACTTGGATTGCACATACTACAAGGGAAAAGCCCCAGCTGTGGCATTGATTGAGCCTATGTACCCTGTCTTCCTGGGTCGTGTACTGAACCTAGCTCCTATCTTCCAGGCCAACCTCTACCACGAAGACATTTTTCAGTGGAACGTTCCTCAGGCGATGTCACAACAAGACATTTCAGCAGCAACTACTGGCTCTGACACCTGTATTTTAGGCGATTCTCCGACTGACTTCAATGACTCTGCTGCAGTTAGTACCCGTAATGTGGAGCACACAGAGTTTCCCCCTCCTTTACCAAATGATGCAACTCTAGAGCCAATGAAGTCCTATCCAGACTTTGCCAACTGCATCAGGACTGCCCCACCCTCAAGCACTGGATGCAACAGGCTACCAAGGGAAGAACCTTTATGGCGAGAGGAGAAGGCCAAATCACTTACGCCCTTGAAGATGGAGTCTTCATAGGCTTGTGACTAAAGATGGCCACACCTTTAAACAGTTGGTGGTGCCCGCTTCATTGTGCCGCCAGGCTATTTATGTGGCACACCTTTTACCTCTGAGCGGACACAGAGGCAAAGCAATAACTTGCCACTTCCATCAGAGGGCTTTTGCATGGCCAAACATGTACACCGAGGTAGACAGATACGTGGGCTCCTGAACCATCTGTCAATCCACCTCTATGGTACTGGTACCGAAAGTCCCCATGGGCTTAACTAAGCTCTCAGTGGAGCCATTTTCCAAGGTCGCTATTGACATATTAGGTCCTAATAACCCAGCTTCATCACAGGGAAACAGTTCCTCCTGGTATACGTCAACCTGGCAAAAAGGTACCTGGATGCAGTGCTGCTATCTTCTACCACAACCGAAGCAGTTACTCAAGCCCTATTCGAAATCTGCTCCAGGGTTGGCTTCCCTGAGCAGGTCACTCCTGACATGGAAGTCCGTTTAAAAGTAGGCACTTTGAAGCTTTTTGTAAGCTCTTAGAAATGAAGCACATTTGTATTAGTGTCTATCATGCCCAATAAAATGGAGCATATGCACGCTATAATGGGACATTGATAGATATACCCAGGCAGTGGGACAAGTATGTCTCTACTGCACTTTTCTCCTTCAGAGACACGCCCCATGACGCTATTGGATACTCGCCTTTCGAGCCGATTTATGGTCATAAGGTCAGAGACTCAGTTGAATTCTTGGCAAAATGTTGGGACTTGCCTACCATCAAGGATAACGATAGGCACGTTCATGAGTATATTTTGAAGTTTTTGTCATATCTCAAATAGACCTAGAAAGCTGCACAATTAGCCATTTAGGGTCCTCAGCAGAGCTCCTCTTTGACAAGCATGCCTGGCGTCGTGCCCTGACACCTGGAGATCGAGCTCTGTTAGTTCTTCCAACAGATACCCGCAAGCTAATGCTACGTTGGAAAGGACCATACACTGTGGTACACCATGTGATCCCCGACATTACGTGTCAAATGTTAATGGCAATAACCAGAAATTCCACATTAATCAGATGAAACTGTATCACGAGGACCCAGAGGCCCACAGGGATCCTGTGCTGGCACTCTCAACAACCCCTATAAGTGTCCTCAGCAGCAACATCACCCCCGAGGCTGCAGCAACAACATAGGTGCTCCGTTATAGCCACCTCTTACCTCCTATATTGGAGTACTCCTCCCTTGTGGTCAAGACAGACTTACGGGAGTGGAGTTTTTTGGAAGAAGCCCCTGACCGCAGCCACCACCCTCACAATTGAAGACTAAGAGAATATCTTCAACAACCTCCCAGGCACTACCGCTACCCTTGAGCATCATGTCAGATTGAGTGACCTAGAGCCATTTCGGTAATCCTATGGCCTTCCCCACCAGCTGTACGTACAGCTGAAGGAAGATCTTGACATTGGGGTCTGCCTCGGAATAGCTGAAGAGAGCATTTTGCTTTGGTGTTCGCAGTTACTGGCAGTGTATAAGCGAGATGGCAGTTACAGGTTCTGTATTACTCTCCCAAGCTCGCTACCTGTCCAAATTATTGGATCTGGCAAGTGGAATTTGGCAAGTCCTGCTGAGCAAAACTACCAAGCCTCTAACAGCCTTTTCCACAAAATACGGTCTGTACCATTTCAGGGTCATGCCTTTTTTTTTATGATGAATGCCCCTGGCTGCTTCAGCTGACTCATGAGGACAGTATTGCAGGACCTCGACAATGTTTCATTCTTTATAGAAGACATCCTGGTGCATTCTCAGGATTGGTCATCAAAATTTGCGACTTTTCACAGAGTTCTCGCTCATCTGAAACAGCACGGACTTCATTTAAAGCTTTCCTAATGCAAGATTGGTTTCACACAACTGCTATATCTCGGCCACTTGGTCCAAAGGTGCAAGCTATTAAGGATATCTAGCGACCTGCTACTGTCACTCAACTGTGATCATTCCTGGGTAATGTCGGCTAGTACCAACGGTTCATTCCACACTTTAATACTATTTCTGCCTCTTTGCAGCAAATGACCTCTTTAAAGCAAGGTAAACCTCCCCTGTGAAATGGACAGAAGAGGCGGAGAGAGCATTTTTCAAGCTCCGAGAAGCATTAGTGGGTGAGCCAGTATTACAACTGGTAAACCCCAATTTTCCCTTTATCTTGCAGACTGATACCTCAGACGATGGCTTGGGTGCTGTGCTTTTGCAATCCCGGTCGGACAACTCAACAGAAGTAGCTCCAGTGCGATATGAAAGCCACAGGCTTCGCCTTGCAGAGTGGAATTACTCCACCGGGGAGAAGGATATTCTGGCTGCATACTGGGCCATAAAGAAATTTGAAGTCCATCTGTATGGCCGACATTTTACACTGAGAACAGACCACCGTCCTCTCCTATATTTACAGTCTGGAAATGAGCTAAATCCTCGGCTAAAAAGGTGGGCACTTTACCTGAATTTTTTCATACACACTCCCCAACATGTTGATGGAAAGGACAATGACCTCGCTGATCTACCAAGTCGACGGTTATTACCCTCAAATGAGGAAGCTGGTTCTGTTAGCCTCAGTTTAACTAGTCTGTAAAGATTACTTCTCGTGTGTGTTGATTATTTTTGTTTTTATGACTAGAGCCTCAGCTGCTGCCTTCACCACTGGAAACCACGTCCTATCCTGGAGACTGTCAAACTCCTGCTCATCGCTCCAGACTGAGCTTGTTGCCATAGCCAGTGCCCTCGACTTCTTAATCCAGCAAGGAGCTGACCATGCCCTAATTCTCTCTGACTCTAAAGGCGCCTTACAGGCCATCAAGAAGCCACTCCTCAGAGACAATGTACGTATCATCACCACCATCCTCAGCCACTACCACAGGACGACCAGCCTTGGAAAAGCCATCACTCTTGCCTGGATTCCCAGCACGTCGGCATCAAGGGAAATGAGGAAGCCGATCAAGCCGCCAAACAAGCCACTCTCAGAGCAGAAATCTAAATATCTCTGTCTCCTGGGATTCAACAGATAAAGAATAAAGCCACAAAGTCACTCCTTAACGCCTTAATAACTAAACACAACCTGTGCACAGACATTGGCTCCCCCTCCACCTGGTGGTACAAAGCCACCACTGATCTTCAGCGAATCACCCTGCCTAAGAACCTTCGACGAAGCATGGCAGTCAATGTGTACCGTCTGAGACTCGGGTACAAGTGCACCTGGCGAATAGTGGATGATATCATCAGGGACTGCACCTTTTGCCAGGTAGCTTCACCACATCCACTGCTCCATTACATCCTCGGATGTAATTCCTTTTCAGAAATTCGACGGAAAACTGGTGCCCCCGCAACATCCAGCGAAGATCCAAATGCCCTTCATGTTGCTAGCTCCATAATCAGACTAGCAACAAACAACTACATGAACAGTCTACTAAATATCATCAGCCAATACCCTCCACCAAGATAACCATGTAATAACTCTCTCTCACCTCCAAAACAGGAATTCATTTAAATTGTTTGATGTAAACTAATAATCCTCAACTGAACACTTATGCTTTCCATTATCTTTACAGTTTTGCGCAACCTCACCTGCGGGCCAAAACTGGAAAGTCCAATCACCCTCAAGAGTGAATACCACCAACAATAACAAGATTTCACCCCACCTCCTCACCAAATAGGAAAGCCCATTCGTCCGCAAGAGCGAATACCACCTACAATCAACAAAATCTTACCCCACCTGCGGGCCACAAGGGAAGGTCCGCTCACCCTCAAGGGAGAAGATCAAAGAAAAAAAAATCTTTTATATATTCAATACTGTACTTGTTTATTTTAGCTTATATACGTATTTCAGTTTGATCATGTAAGTGTAAAATGGGTTTTACTTAGTTTTCTTTAATATAGCCTGTTTATGCACCCTTGTGGAACGTATCCATGTGTATTAATGTTATTCCTTATGGAAGACAAAGAAGATGATGAAGAATATTTCTTTGATTGTAGTTGTTGGACTCTGAAAGCCAGAACATGGCGGAAACTTTTAGTTTAGTGTTGAATAGCTAAAGCTGTTGTAAATCCAGTCACCGCTGTTAAGGACAACTATGTTCAAAAGCTTCCTTTTTCGTATATTGTATTTTTTTATATTATTTTATTGCCTTATTGCATGTGAAAAATTCTTAAACTTGAGTATTGATATTCTTTGATATTCATTTGTGATATTAATTTTCTTGAAATTTGAATTTGATCACATTCCTGAAATATTTTGCATGTCAATGTTTTTTTCAATAAGACTTGTTCATTTTATTGATAGTATGATATGTTCCAGTGGTGGATTCCATTTTTTTTTCAATAGTTATTTTCCCTCATAATAACACTGATGTCACCATAACTTCCTCTCTTCTTTTTTCGCCTTCTGTAGTAGAATTTTGTTAATTCAATATTCTCTAGAAAGGACCTTGGTGACAGAGTGTTTTGCTCAAGTCACCAGAGGCTGTAGTTGATGCCTTATTAGTTATGTAGCTAACTAGTAACTGTCTTTTCTTTTCTTACTAAAAATAAAATCTCACTCCTTGCATTTTGTAGATTATGATTATTTGCAATTTATATTTTAGTATATTTTGTTTAATATTCTTGTTCGTGTAGAAAGCATGATATCAATATAAAATCTCCCTCCTCTTTCTGTTTTCTGCTCTTCCTTTTTTTTTTCTCATGAACGAGGTCATAGATATGTTGTTTGCATAATATTCTTATTATAAAATTGTTTTCCTGATAAATTGTGTTATATTATAAAAATTGCTCTTGCTGATAATTTTGTTATAAATTTGACCCTGCTGATATGTCATTAACCTATCTAGATACATTTCAGTAGCTTTTTATTATTTAAATAGCTAGAATTTCATCTCCTGCAATGCAAAGAACGTTCTAGAGCTTCTTCACCAGTAACCTATTTTGCCCATAATATTTCTCTTTTTTTTTATTTGTTTCCACTTCTTGCACCTAAAATATCGTCTCTCCCTTGCTATTCTGCTATAATTGCCTGCCGGGGACCACCACTACATAATGGTGAATAAATTACTGCTCCGAATATACATCCCACAGGGGCTGAATGATGACGTCACCAAGAGGGACGCTTGATCACTCAATAGGCAGCCAAATATCCCAGAGGCAAGATCTCCTCAGCAGTCCCACATACTTCAAACCTTTTTTACGTGGCATCTTCTCAGGAATTCATCTGGCACAAACAAAGTGAGAGATAGTGTATGGTAAAGCTCTTTGGTCAAGCAAATTGGGAATTCAAGAAACTGGTTAAATTTGTTACTGGTCAAATCCCTTACTGGTTGTTGGGGTTGGGATGGTCGTAGAGTGTTGTTAAGATTCTGTTTTACTAAGGGGACTCAAAGTACTGAGCTCAGTTAAGAGCTCACAAGCAGACAGGACAGATATTTGTACTTGAACACCCCGTCATTTGCCATTGCTCGGTTAAATGAAACTCAGAATTCAACTTTCTTTTAATTTTGGAAATGCAATGACATTAAAAGAATTGAATTAAATTTCTCAAATTAAATTTTATGAAATGCTGCCTCGAATCCCGGAGGTGGTGAGCACGATTTCGTTTCCCGGCACCACGGACGTATGCCAAGACTTTGGCCTCAACTCGACGATTACCTCTGTCACACAGGCAGAGTAGAATGGAGGACACTGCAATTTCAGTAACAGAAATGACACACTGTTAATAATGGGAAACTGAAAGCATGAGCACACATATAATGAGTTTCCAATATCATTCTACTGGATGAAAATATATTGGTTATTCACAGCTAACCAGAAATATTTATGCTACCATAATAGCATACAAAACCATTAATTCTTTGCTGGTATTAAAGGAAAACAATTTATTCACAATAAATGAAGAATAAGCAAGACAAATACAGTACTGTATGTATTCCTTAAATTGTGGGCAACCACAAAAGTTGCAATGCTTATTAATGATTTGCAATTAATATGGTAAAACACTCTATTTATGATAAAGGAAGAATCTACGAGATAAATACAGCATTCATTCACTTTTGGTTATCAAGAACTGTTTGCAATGAAAAAAAAGAGGGTGCAAAACCACCTTTTGAAGTATTTGCAACTTATAACTCAAAACACTTTATCCCCAACATATGAAGAATTAGCAAGATAAATACAGTATGCATTCATTAAATTGTGGTTAACAGGAAATATTTGTTGGGGTTTAGGATGCTAGAGTGTTGTTAAGATTCTGTTTTACTAAGGGGACTCAAAGTACCGAGCTCGGTTAAGAGCTCACAAACAGACAGGACAGATATTTGTACTTGAACACCCCATCTCTATTACCACTAGTCGGTTAAATGAAACTCAGAATTCAACTTTCTTTTAATTTTGGAAATGCAATGACATTAAAAGAATTGAATTAAATTTCTCAAATTAAAT
>JAXCGZ010015287.1:95000-105000 GCA_037179515.1 Halocaridina rubra | reverse complement strand
GCAAACAAACACACACACACACACGCGAGCGCACATATATAGATTAAAAAAAAAAAGCGAGCAGCTTCTCTTGTTTTATTTAATGAATAAGAAAAAACAGAGTTACATTTTGAAATCGGTCATAAAAATCAGAATTTTATAACAATTCCGTTCTTTCGCTGGATTACATCTTATCGGCAAATGACAACTGAAAAAAAAAAAAAGTTGGTCTTTTCTCTAAATGAGGAATGTTGTCGATTAGATAACAAAGAGTCCAAATCAATTACTCATATGACGTGCAAATAATTGGATATTTATAATAATAATAATAATAATAATAATAATAATAATAATAATAATAATAATAATAAAAATAATAATAACCGCTATTTTATACGCAGAGGCAGAAAGGTATTCGATATAAGAGTGAAAAAAGCAATCAGCAAAACACACATACAAAAAAGAGTAAAATGAACAGAGACATTCAGTAGAGTGCATTCATTCCCCAGCTCTAGCAGTTAAATGAGAGGCTTCACTCTTTTTATTATACATTGATTATATGGCTTAGGTTCGAATCCCGGCTAGAGACACAATTATATATATATATATATATATATATATATATATATATATATATATATATATATATATATATATATATATATATATATATATATATACAGAAAGAGAGAGAGAGAGAGAGAGAGAGAGAGAGAGAGAGAGAGAGAGAGAGAGAGAGAGAGAGAGAGAGATCCTTAGAACTTTCAAGTAAAATTTGTCTTCTACTCATCCTCAGAGGTACAAGACACCTCTGAATATGAGTGGTAAATAAATATTCTCGAAAGTATTAAGGATTTCAATATTTTTTCCAATATCCTTTCGTAGCCATAACCATCAACATTTACAATATCCACGTGCTTCTCGTGATACAAACACACACACATAGTAGCAAATATAAATACACACCACATAATACTTGCAAATGTTCCGTGGATATTAGAGAGAATTTGGGTATATAACTTAAAGAATTTCTACTTAGTTCGCAGAGACTGCGAATATAATACATGCGAGTATATTGTAATAATGATATCAAGATCATTAACAGACAGTAGGGAAATGACCTCTATGTAAATAATATCTCAGGTTCAACTTGGCTTGTGAAGGAAATGTTGTTTTAGCATTCTTTTCCATCGAGCGTGATTCAACGTGTAGGGGGGGGGGAGCAGACTATGTAAGATACAAAATTCCCCACATCTTTCCACAGGAATTTTTCAAATTTTTTTCAAAGCTTTTCGTCCATCAGTAAATGTAACTGACAAGTACAAAAAAAAGTACATAGAGGCAGTATGTAAAAGGAATCTGTAGAATTCTACAAAAACAAAAATAAAAAAATAAAATACAGTTTTGAAGTGATTATTTGCAGACTTTTCACTGGTTCACTCCTGAGAAAAATGAGTGCAGGGAGTTTACATGTGAATGTTTACAGCATTTTGAACATAATTTCATGGCAACAGTAAACGGCAGCCTTTGACATTACCACTATGGCGTCTTATCAGTACAGGAGGTGCAAGACAGACTTAAATAAAAAAAAAAAATGGACATATCCTGTTGATACCACAAAACCCCTAAATCACCTAAAAAGAAAACATCCTGTGTTGACCACTTTCCTCTATGAGCCACAGACTAAACTACTAAAGAGTCAGTCATATAGATATTTAGGACCCGAAGAACACAACTTACAAAACATACATAGGAGGTTTTCAGGATCCTTCTTTGGCCGAGAGAGAAATAAGACCTGAGGATATTTTCACTTCTACATAGTGAAAGAGGTGAGGTTTTATCATGATGTATTCAGCAAAGCCACACAACTATTAGTTTTAATATAATTTCCAATAGATACAGTATTTATATTTTGTCAATTATGGGAGAATATGTTAAGCTGGTCACATAACAAGTGACTAGGCCTAATTGCATATATAAATTTAAATATTTCTATTGAGGAATGTGAATGAAATGCTCAGTCCATATCAGAACCTTGAAATCTTTTATACATTCATGTCAGCAACACGATAAGAAATTGCTAAGTAAAATTTTGTATTATGTACTCATAAGTCTTACATTGGAATATTTCAGTTATTATGCTTCTGAGGACCACCCAAAAAAATGAATAAATAAAAAGCATGATGTATGGATTGAGGGAAATTTTCTTCTGGTTGCTTTTGGCAAGCAACAAATATCAATGTGCATCTCAGAACTCTGGCATATCATCCATGAAACCTGAAAACGTTTCTGAAATAGTATCAAAAAGAGTAACATCAGTTCTAGAATCAGATCCAACAATCACTGCCACAGCCACAAACCCACAGTCATTCAGTTCAACATATTCTCCAGTACTAGCCTCTACCCAGACATCACGCAGCACTCTATCCTCCACAGATTATCTGATATCTACAGAATCAATTCCAGCTAGCAGTTTAAGTTTGCATCAGCCTATTGAAGATATAAATGAAAATGCAACAAGCACAGATTTAAGCATAACAGAATATTATCTTGGAGAATTTGGTTATGTGACATGTTATGAAGTGAAGAATTCTTCTCTCTGTTTACCATTACCAGACTATTCTGATCATATTAACAGTATCAGTGACTTAGAATATTTTGTTCATTATTTGCTGTATAGCCCTATAATTGCTTTAAGTGTTTTGGATGTGTGTGTTTTTACAGCTTATTATGCTTATGACGTATTGCTTACTGAAAACAAAGTCTGGGAGATTTCTGGTGATAACTATACATTAATTCATAATATGACGATTATCAACATTTGCTTGCCAATCTTTTTACAGTACAGTCACTGCAAACCTGAGAATGAATTTATACAATGTGTCGATGATCATATTACTTACATCTTATTTATGGGGGATGAATGCATGTTGCATTCTCTCAATGATGGCGATGACTTAAGTACGCTGGCCGAACTTAGTCTTTTGAAAAAAGACATTCAATTCTACACGGAAATTTGCGAAGGTGATTTTAAAATTATAAAAGAAATCATTGATGGTCTATTAGTTATCATTACATCTCCCTATAAGGACTTTTACAAAGAATACTTTGGATATATAGCAAACTCTTATATTACAACAGAAGATGATGCCAACATTACAAGAAATAAATACTGGCCTTACTGCTATACTAACTACGAAATTATCTGGACACAAAATCCAGCTAGTTTTGGTCTTTCAAGAGACTGGAGTTATCTTCCAACAGAATGCAAAATTGGAGAAATATTTAACATCACTTTTGCCGGCATAGTTGCTCTCACGGGTGCCATAGGGAACTTAATAGTTCTCACTGTCATGATAAATGGGGGTCACCGAAATGAACCTTCATGTTTTCTCAGAACATCTTTGTCACTGGCAGATTTCTTAACTAGCACTATTGTCAGTGGCTCAGCATTTAAGGACAGCATTTCCATCATCTATAAGCCAGTTACTCTGAGATCTTACTTTACTCTAGTTCCAACAGTCACAGGAGTGAATGGCAGTATTACACTGGTTGAATCCGAAAGGTTTAATTATGATGAAGAGAAAGTGAAACATCTGCCATTAACTTCCATTGTCAATTATAATGAAGATGTAAGGTCTTCGAATGGGAGTTTTCCCCGTTATTATGCCCCCGCTTACTACACATCGTTTGCCTACTCTGACGATTGGTTCTGTGTTATTAGGGGTCAGGTTTTATGTCTGACTTCATGTGTTACTATGATAATGATGTTTTTTCTAAGTTTAGAAAGACTTCTCTTGACATGGCGTCCTTTCTTATACAAACGCTTATATACATTGCCTAGGGTGACAGTCACTTTAATTCTGTCTTGGGCTTTTGGGGTCATTGCCGTATTCTTAATCTCTTATGGTGAATATACAATGGTATACTGGAATTCATGGACCAAGATGTTGCTGGGATTCAGAGACCACCTAGCAATATCTCACACCCCATTCACAGTCATTTCCATCATGCTCAGCATTCTGGGCGTTTTCACAGTAATATTTTCTGTGTTGGCCTTGATCATCTTTCTGAGGAAACAGGCAGCGCTTGAAACAGAATGGAAGAAGCTAGACATGAGGGTTACTGGAAACTTTAAGAAAGAGAATCTATACATTTCACTTTCTTTAGTGATTATAACAGCCCTCTACATCATTGCTTATACCCCAGTGGCTGTCACTGTTCTTGGCCATTACGATAAGGTTAGAGAGACTGAATATCCGCTGGTAATGTTTTTCTCATGGTGGTTGCTGATGGGAGGAAGTGCTACCAATCCATTCGTATACTGCATGAGAAGTCATCTCTTCCAGAGTGATCTAGCTGAACTCTTGTATAAAATGCTGCCAAAGCCTTGGAAAAGAAAAATCAAACCCTACATCACTCATTCACCAAATAAACTAAACAATTTCTTAAAAACCCTGGATGAAGACGCTGCAATAAATGGTGACACTAATGATCATGGTGGATTGCCAAAAGGAAGTAAACTGGCTCAAATAGGGCTAGGATACGAAACAAGGCCCAAAGATACTGTCGTGTGAGTCGGCAACTGATCTGCATGACTTGAGCCTTTAAAGACAGGCACCATGGTAGAGTTTCCTGAATAAGTAATACATAATAATTGGCGCCCTTCTTCTGGACAGAAGTCGAAGAAGCCTCATTTTAGGATAGAAGAGTTAGAGAAAGATTAAAGGATAAGTAAAAGAAACGCAATTTGCCATGCGCATTGGACAGACTATAATCTTAAAATGTAAATATTCATTTTTTCAGGCTGATGCTTTAAAGGAAGGCTGTATTAGGAGAATAATGCGTGGAAAAAAATATAGACTGAAGAATATTCCAACGCTCCTAGTATAAGCAAATAAATAACTAAATACGTCTATTTACATATATGATACACAATTCCTATCAATAAGTACGTTTATTTCATGACCTGTTTAAAAGTATTGCATTTTACCTCTGGTAAATAAAATGGTTGACAGGTTCAATGTATTATTCCTATTCTAAAGAAACGTTTAGTACTGTTACTGTATATATACAGTCATACAAATAAATAGAAATGTTTATTTGTTTTTTATACATATATTACTATCATATTTTTCCTCAACCTTTGTCGCCCATTATTCAGTTTTTTCTCTTACTCTGCATTTTCTTTCTCCTTGGGCAAGGGGCAAGATGGCCACCTCCGTTTTCCCCTGTATATCGTAAAGGTTGACTAAATGGGGCAGAGAAAGGGCACTAGGCTTCATCCTCTTCATATTTTCCTCTGCGAGGGATCAAAACATATGAATGCGCTTTGACTCCGCCATCTCCCTTACAACGGGGGATTGTAGCCTTTGTATATACTGAAGATAAGGATACATTTCAATAACTGAAAGAGTACTTGCATATTCTCACATTTTACGTATATTCTTATTATTTTATACAATGTATTATCATTTTTCTATACTTTCATTTTGTTTACAATGTATTATCCATTTGGAATGCCTCAATGCTATGTATTCTAATGTATTTCTGTGGCCTGTATTTATTTTTATATTCGCATTTCTATTTTGTATATTCTTCTCGCGATAAGTTAATGTGTTGCTTTGACTCGGCCATCTCCTTAATATGGTTATAATGGCTCTTGTATATATGGAGTCCTTTATATTGCATACAACAATAAAACATTACATAAATATTCCATATATTGGGTATTATTTTTAATTCCTATTAACTATTGCATATTTTTAATTATGAATTCCACGTACAACTGTAACAAGTTGACATAATAACGATGGGAGAAATGTTTGCACGTATTGGCTGTTAGGGTGGCAGGAATTTGTAACTTGCAATGCGAGTTAGTTCTACTTTCCTGATATTCAAAATGCTGTCGTGATAATAGTATTGTTAACATCACGCGTTCATTGCGATATATATATATATATATATATATATATATATATATATATATATATATATATATATATATATATATATATATATATTCACTGTTAATTACACGAGTACTTTCCAGCCTTATAAAGGAGTTGCCCTATACCTTAATCAGCTGAGTTTGAGCAGTTTAAGAAAAATAATAATAGATCAGGTAAAAATAAAGGCGGAGCAATCTTTACATGGTAATATCAGACTTAGGTTAGGTTAGGTAAAGTTATATATCAAGCATAAATTGAGAATCAAATGGATGGTTGGCTGCATGAGGGGTTATCTTTACTAGAGGAGACTGGGAGGAAATAGCTTTGCTATTTAGGGGTGCCTTTCTTCACTAGCGGGCAATGGGAATAATTATCTTTGCTTGTGAGGAAGATAGTTTCTTTACTAGTGTGAAGTAGGGCAGATTATGTTTACTAGTGGGAGAGATTAATGCTTTGCTAGTAGACATTGGGAGGAATCATCTCTACTAGTAGACTCTGGGAGGGATTACCTAAATTAATGATGGAGGGACTATCTTTATTGGTAGACACTGTGGTGATTAGCTTTACTAGCGTACACAAGGAGAGATTAACATTACTAGTGAGAGAGGGATTTTTTCTGCAAGTGAACATTGGGAATAATAATCTATACATGTAAAGGACTATTCTTTGCTACTAGACTCTGGGAGGGATTTTCATTACTTGCATATATTGGGAGGGATTACTTTTACAAGTGGACACTGGAAAAGATTACCTCTACTAGTGAGGGAATTTTCTTTTAATTAGTGGGCACTGAAAGGGATTACCTATAGCAGTGTTGAGATTTTATCTTCACCAGCGGACACTGGGAGGTCTATATTTACGAGTATTTATTTTCACTAGTGGACAATGGGAAGGATTAACTTTACTAGTGTGACACGAAGAAAAATTATTTTTACTAATGAAGGAATGACTGCCTATACTGCAGTGAGAAGTTTTTTCTTTACTGGTGGACAATAAACAGGTTTAACTTTACTAGTCGTGAAGGGATTAGCAGTACTAGTGGACAATAGGAGGGATTTACTTCACTATTTAAGGAGGAAGAGAGATTAGCTACGCTAATATCTTTACTCGATCTGACTGTTTTTTTATGAGTGTGACACCGGGACAGGCAGAAACTGCCCTCATCAATAAAGGCCAGGGCACGAAAAAAATACCAAGACGAAGGAAAAGAAAAAGGTTAAGGGCAAGGCAGAGATGAGGTAATGTCACACAAAGGAAAACGACAGACAGAAAAATCAGTCAAAGTACAGAGGACCCATAGATATGGAGGACTAGGCCCTGAGATGACGATAGATCTGCTTTTTGAAGGATGAAGGGTCATAAGAATTAGGAATGACAGAAGGAGGAAGAGAGTTCCAGAGAATGGAGGTCGATGGGAAGAAGAGGCGCTGCACCGACCAATCAGCGAGCTACAAATCTCCACACAGTACCTGTAAAGACATTCCAAGAAGTCCAATATGGAATATTCCTAATGGACTAATGCATTAGATTAGCTTTACTATTGGACACTGGAATTAAATATTTTTACTTAATCCAATCTGGAAAAACATTCCAAGAAATCCAGCACGAAATATTCCTAATGGAACAGCATTAGTTAGAGCTAGTTGTGACTGGTGTTTTTGGAATGTCTAAGTTATTGATTGCTTACTTTATCACCGCCAACATTCTAAGTCATATGATGAATTGTAGCAATCTTTACTGTTTGCGAAATGTTGAATGTAACAGAAGTGTCTGTGTGTTTTTTTTTTACCTAACTGTGCTCACGGTAAAGACCCCAATTCTCACTTATTCGTTTTAATTTATCACTCAATGCAGCTTTTCATATTTGTCCTTAATAATATGAATGCATTTAGCATTTACTATTTCCTCGTTTAGCGAATTCCAATTATCAAATAGTTTTTGCATTAAAAAAAAATATCTTCCTACTTCTGAAAAGAAGTTATCTTACGAAGCCTCAAAATATGACTTCTGGTGCTAGAACCATTCATATCAAAACATTGCTCCCTGACCACTCTGTGAAAACCATGGAAGACTTTAAAAGCTATTACCTTATCCACCCTCTTCCTTCTAGCTTTAAGCGACGGTAAGTCTAACTCCCTCAGCCTTTCATCATAACTGAGATTACGTATCTCTGTCACCCACTTCGTATCATGTTTCTCAACTTTCTGCAAACCATTAATAGGCTTTTTCAAGTGGGAAGAAGGCAACCGTCCTAGCCCTTAGTAGAAAAGGGAGTTCGTGACGTAAAACCGAATCCATCCAATTCCAAACTTCAATGAATATTCAAGATTTGGCCTCTACATATGTGTGCGTGTGTAATAGGCAGAAATATTATCTCTATATCTATCAGCCTATCTATCTAGCTATTTATCTATCCACATATATATGTATGTATCTATCAACGTGTTAGCCTAATTTAATATTCATTTCTTTTACAGCAACTATGTAAACAGTGACTCACGTATTGATGTCATTTCATGACTCACAAAATAAACGAATATATATATATATATATATATATATATATATATATATATATATATATATATATATATATATATATATATATATATATATACTTAAACAAATTAATAAGTAATAGCAAAATTTATGAAAACGTAACAAAAGACGTACTAGAAGAAGAAGAAGAAGAAGAAGAAGAAGAAGAAGAAGAAGAAGACTGAAATCTATTAAAAAAACTGTACTAAAATTATTATGACACTTAAACACATAAAGTGACAATGTTTAAAGAAAACGAAACAAGTAAATATGAAAAAAATAAACAAAACTAAATAAATAAGTTATAAACAATTAAAAATATAGAGACAAAAATCGTATTTATCAATAATCAAATTGTAAATTAGAATATATATATATATATATATATATATATATATATATATATATATATATATATATATATATATATATATATATATATATATATATATATATTAACAAAGTGGTAAAGAAATAATCAAGCGAAAATAAACAAAATAATCACAGTGCATTAAATACTTATCAACCAATAAATAAACAATTAAAAAACACAAAGTAATAAACACGCAATCATAAATAAACAAAGGGTGAACAAATGAATATACAGACAGATAAATACATAATCATAAACAAAGGAAAGTTAAACAAATATTTATACATACACGAACGTATATATATATATATATATATATATATATATATATATATATATATATATATATATATATATATATATATATATATATATATATATATATATATACAGTAATTATAGATAAAATGTAAAAGGTTTTTATGTATGCAAAAAGTAATACACAAATATCAATAAACAAATAAAAGGTAAACACACATATATGTACATAAAAAATGGTCAACATTAATTCATAAACAAGCAAAAAGTAAACAAATTCTTATAAATTGATGAGATAAGTGATTACCAAGTAATCTTAAATAAATAAAAAGTAAACAAGCACTTAAACAAAAAATATACTTAAAATAATAATTGAATAAATAATTACAAAGGAATACTTAAAAATAACCATCGCACCTTGTCCTATATAGCAAGTCCAAAATACTTTGACCTAAAATTCGTATTATGCGTATTTTTTTTCTTTTCTCTCTCTCTCTCTCTCTCTCTCTCTCTCTCTCTCTCTCTGAGGCGTGTTTGTTATGCTTAGCAACAAACAGTACAACACGGGAGGGTTTTAATGTTTTTATTTTCAATATTCCACATATGCGTATTAGCCTCTCTCTCTCTCTCTCTCTCTCTCTCTCTCTCTCTCTCTCTCTCTCTCTCTCTCTCTCTCTCTCTCTCTCTCTCTCTCTCTGTTTATCAAAGTTCATTTCCTATGGACTATATAACTGTTATATAAATTTGTATATTATCATAATATTTTTGCTGTAAGTGATATGGTCTACTCAAGAAAAATTAATAGGTTTTCTGATTGTGTGTGCGTGTGTATATATACGGACACATACAATCACACACAGTAGGGTAGAGACTAAATTATCTAAACACAGGAAGTAGTTCC
>JAXCGZ010015287.1:15000-87500 GCA_037179515.1 Halocaridina rubra | reverse complement strand
TGCTAGCATGACCAGGGACGATATATCGATTCAGAATGAGGTTATCTCGTGGAGAGCTTATCATACATGCTTGCTGGCTATTATCATCTGTTCACTTGTGTTTTTTATCAATAAATTCTAGTTAAAACACAGTCCAGTGTTTTGGCTTTTAAAGTTATAAGCAAATATATTTATATATTCTTATGCTTACTAGAGTAGAAAAGCTCTTTGTTTTAGCTTTTACGTTCAAAAGTGAACATATTTATATTCAGTAGCCTATGACGATGTTTGTCGTACCGTGTTGGAAAAACATAGGTCGCTAATTTGTTTTTCCATAAATAATTATCATATTCGCTTCTTATTCTTAAAAAAAAAAAATAATAATAACAGTGATGATATTTTCAATATATACTGCTAGAACAACACTGTCTCTTGTTCCAGATTTTTTTTGTCTTGAGACAAGAGTACCAGTATGTTTATTTTATTTTTTAAGTTAAACAATATTTTTATTATATACCGCTAGAACAGGCCTAACATAGTCTATTGTTTTCAATCTATACGTATAGAATGAAACAAACCCATATTCTTCTTGAAATAGACTAAAGATACACACACACACACACACACACACACACACACACACACATATATATATATATATATATATATATATATATATATATATATATATATATATATATATATATATATATATATATATATATATATATATATATCCCTCTCTTAACCTTGAAAAAGTTTGACAGTATTTTAACTATAATCCTGGACTTATATAGTATAGTTTTTTTTTTGTTTTTTTTTTTTACATTGAGACGAGAATTTTTATATTCTTTTCTCGTTATTGAAGATTAGATACATTTTTTTTTTAAATATATACAGCGGGAGTTAAACAGTCTATATTGTTTTTATTTATATTCTCTTAACCTTGGAAAAGTTTAAAAACTTACTTTGTATATAGCACACACAAAAAAAAATTACAATATATACAAGTATTCAATAATGTTTAGAGCTTATGATGACATGTATATATATACATACATGAATGGAGGTCTGCTACTAGGATCATGAGCTATTCATATATACATACGTGTATACATTATCTGCGCGTAAACAATGCGATTTCAAAAAGAGCCTTACAATCATTATCTTATCAGAGGGGCTTAAGATTCATTAATGAGACTGACTAGACAGTTTTATTATTATTATTATTATTATTATTATTATTATTATTATTATTATTATTATTGCAGATAGGCTCTTCATATTGTCAAATTCTACTGTCATCACATATTTTCTTATTTTTTCCCCTTTTTAATAGAAACAACAACACCAACAACAACAACAATAATAATAATAATAATAATAATAATAATAATATATCTTGGATATATGATCGGAAAAAAAAAATATCACGCCGTGTTCACGAGCACGTGGGACGAGTTTCACGCCCATAGTAGCTGATATCACACGTTGCTACGTACAACGTGCGTATGTCCGTGTGTCCGTTCTTGCTCGTCCGTTGAAATCAGTTAATAGTAGTCCATAAGGTACGTTTTGCTCGGTACAATTATCGCTCAACGATGACCATTCATGGCTCAACGATGATCGTCAAACGATTGTCTAGAGCACTCATTCTTTGTTTTTGAATGGGGCTGTTTTGCCCCATTCAAAAACAAAGAATGGGTGTTCTAGACAATCGCTTGACGATCATCGTTGAGCCATGAACGATCATCGTTGAGCGATAATCGCACCGAGCAAAACGTACCTCTAAAGAGTTTAAAATCTGAGTGTGCTAAGGATATTTGTACTTGTAAGCATTGTTCCATTTTATTTATTTCTCCTTCCCTAGAGAAACTTGGTCTTAAAGTTTTGGTATATTGCAATTGAATTAAAAAGTACAACTGCTAATAATAATAATAATAATAATAATAATAATAGTAAAAATAATAATAATAATAATAATAATAGTAATAATAATAATAATAATAATAATAATAATAGTAAAAATGATAATAATAATAATAATGATAATAATGATGATGATGATGATGGCCCTGATATCTACTATCTAATATGAACATACATCCAAACTACGACCTGTATGATGCAAGAGGGTATAAGATTACACCAGAAATATTGGGAATTTCAGAGAGGAGTCTGCTTTTCTTCGTTTTCTATCGAAGGTAAAAGGTTAAGGGTGGAGGGGGTGGAAGATGTCTACAACGTTATACTATGCCCTTATACTGTTTTTTTTTTTTTTTTATTCAGAGATGTTATATAAAGCTATCATTTGAGACCACTAACTTAGTTTTATTACTAGCCTCTGAATAGCACTGAGTAAGCAAATACCCTCAGATCTGAAACTACTGTGTCAGCAATAGCAATCTGAGTCGACGTTTTGTTTACATAAAAGGGAATATTTGATAAGCAACGCGTGTTGTTTACGAAGGTAATAAGTACTGAGTATTTATCTACTGATGGTTTGTTTGCGGTAAAAATTATATTTCAGAGTCTACGTTAGTTTGCAATTGACAGCCTTTTTATTCATTTATTTATTTTTTTTTTTTCACAAGGAAGATATTTGATAATCGACAAGTGTGTTTGCAAAGGTAGTGAGCAATTAGAATTAACAACAAACGTTTTGTTTGCAGTAAAAGTGAATAAGTCATATTTGATATTCCATTTTGTTTACACTTGACAGTCAGTTCATTTTTGCTTAAGAAAAAGCCTCTAACAATCAACACATTTGTTTGCAATGGTAATAGGGATTTAACCTGACATTTTTTTGCCGAGTAATGTTATATTTGGCAGTCAATGTTTGTCTGCACTGCTATATATATATATATATATATATATATATATATATATATATATATATATATATATATATATATATATATATATATATATATATATATATATATATATATATATATATATATTATAAGAAAGGAACTTTTGCAATTTAACAAGTTTCTTTGCAAGGTAATGGGCATTTAAATTTTTTTTTTTTTTTTGGCAAAAGATCAGTTCATTTAACAATCAGCAAGTTCGTTTGCAAAGGCTATTAGCATTTAATAACTATTGTTTGCAGTTCAAATGGCATTTGGCAATCCACGTTTAAGAGAGATTCCTAAGAAACATTCCTTTGATAACCAACGTTTTCTTTACATAATAAAAGAGTATTTAACGCATTTTAAAGGCATCATTCGACAATCGACATACTGTTTGCATCAAATCTAAACAATTATATAAGAGAATTAGATCGGGACAGTTGACATTAATGTTTTATTTGTATTTACTTAAAACAACTGAAGAAAAAAAACGCAATGATTTGATTGCATCACATTGGAATAGCTGAGAACAGTTTTTTTTTTTTTTTTTTTTTTTTTTTTTTTTTTTTTTTTTTTTTTTAGCTCGGAGCATTTGAGAACAATTTTTGCCGTTTTTGTTTGAATTCTTAAATATAAATAATATACTTATATTAAATAGAAGTCATTACAAAAAACGCAAAATTCTGTTTGTATTAGATCAGAACACAGGACAACGGGAGTTTGTTAATATTAAATAAGAGATTTGAGAAAAACACACAAGTTTTGTTTGCTTAAGATCAGAGTATTTGAGAGAAACGCTTTATCTGTATTAAAAATACATTTAAACAAAAAGCAAGCTTTGTTTGTGATAGATCAATTGAAGCAATCGACAACAACGTTTTATCTGTATTAATAAACACATTTAAACAAAACGCAATTTTTTATTTGCGATAGATCGGAGCAACTGACGGCACTTTTGGGACAGGATAGGAGGGGAAAGAGGGGAAGGGACTAATGATATAAGGGAATTGGAGGGAAAAGCACGAAAATTAAATAAAGCAAGAGAAGAAAGAGAGGGGCAGACCCTCGTGCTAAGTCTTGATCTAAACACCTCTTAGCACTCTGTTTGATTTTAATAAACACAAACACTTTTTTTTTAGTGTGACACCGGGACAGGCAAGAAAATTACCCTCATCAAGCCCGGGGCACGAATAAAACATTAAAGATAAGAAAAAGTAGAAGGTTAAGGACAGGGTAGAAATAGGGGAGTGAGACACGTTAAGAAAAGGACAGGCTAAATGAATCGTCGAAGTACTGAGGACGTAAAGATATAGCAGGATTAGGGCCTGAGATGACGATAGATCCGTTTTTTTTGAAGGAAGATAGGCTATAAGAATTAGGAGAGACAGAACGAGGAAGAGAGTTCCAGTGTCTGGAGGCGAATGGGAAGAAGCAGTCACTGCACCGACCAATCCGCGAGCTACAAATCTCCACACAGTACCTGTGAGACAAGGTCGCTTGGCGAGTGTTACGCAAAGTCTTGTTTGTACTGGACTGGAACAGTTACCAACGACGTTTTGTTTGCATCACATACACTTCAAATTCGTTCGCATTAGATAGACGCGTTTGACTACAACGTTTTATTTGTATTAAATAAAACCACTAAAACACACACACACACACACATTTCATTGGCATTAAATTAAGAGAAGCTGAAACCAACTTTTTGTTTGTAGTAAATCAAATCATTTAGGATTTTTTTTTTGCATTAAATCAGAGCAAAATAACTTGTTAATCAAATCGAATTAGCTAAAAAAAGAAAAGGTTTGCATTCATGAAATCAAATAACAAATAAATTAAAAGTTTGAATAAATAAGTGGCTGAGGCAGCTCTGTGGTTAGAGCACTCGATTCGGGAAGGTCATGCTCGTGTTCGATCCCACCGTGAGGCGCTAGGACGGGGATCCAACGCCTAAATTCCCCCAGCTCCAACCCGTCTGTGTCCATCTCCATTCGAATAGAGATTATGACACAAAACGACAACAACAACAAATTAAAAAAATGCATAATATATATATATATATATATATATATATATATATATATATATATATATATATATATATATATATATATATATATATATATATATATATATATATATATATATATATATATATATATATACGCATAATAAAAAAAAATCATTAAACATATAAATACGGAACTATTGAAATATGTACATTACAAATAAATTATATATATATATATATATATATATATATATATATATATATATATATATATATATATATATATATATATATATATATATATATATATATATATATATATATATATATATATATATATATATATATATATATATATATATATATATATATATATATATATATACATATATATATATATATATATATATATATATATATATATATATATTAACAAATTACATATAAATAAATAAAAATGTAAATAATACATATAAAGATAAATAGTTTTACAGAATATAGGCCACGAGCGACCGACTAAAGGTATAAATTTCCACGCACAACATATGTAACACAAGTTGCAAGTACTGAATGACAATAAATATAAATCATTCATTGCAACAATTGCTTCTACTTCCTCGTGTGAGTATTGCAGAGACTTGAACGCTGCGAATATACTCATGCATACATACATACACATATACATACATACATTCACGCACAATCACATAAAAGAAAAAAAAAAAGAGTACAGATCCAGTTCTTTCCAGATTTTTCTGTCCTGTTTTAACCTTGCCTTATGTTTCTTCTTATTCTGCAGCAGCTTTTCCCATGTTCATAAAGAGTCGCTGTTTCTCAGTAGCCTCACATATATGCAATCAAATATTTAAAAACACTGGGAACATATCCAGTTCTTTCCGGATTTCGCTGCTTCCGTTTTGCTGTATCATCAAGATCTTGTCTTCTTGTCCTTCTTTCTCGGATATTTTCCCATGCTCATATGGTGTCGCTGTTTCTCACTAGCCTCATTCATTCACTTAACAGAAGCTTAGAAATCCAGTTCTATCCGGCTTTCTCGGCTTCAATTTTTATCTTATCGATTATATACACCGTATTGTCTTTTCTTCTTCACTCTAAGCAGCTTTTCCTGCGTTCATATGGGGTCGCTGTTTCTAACTAGCCTCTGGGAGACTAGTCGTTAGGTTTGGCTCAGAGTTTTATGACCGGAATACACCCTTACTGATATCAACCTTGTCAACTATCCCGCGCTTGTGATCGGAACCGAGTTCAACTGGCTTCCCCCCCAGTGCCTGGATATATATATATATATATATATATATATATATATATATATATATATATATATATATATATATATATATATATATATATATATATATATATATATAAATTAGGATATCTTTACTAAAATACGTTAATGGCCTTCTCAGAGTAAGCATCACGTCTATAATTAGCATATTCTATTTGTAAATTATTATTTCTTAATAAAATGTTTGTTGTGATGGAAGAACAAGACCAGACCGTGTGTATAATTAGAATGAAGCTCCAGAAATTAAATATCGCGTCTAGAATGTTATTTTCTTTACATTAATAATTTCCTACTGAATTCTAACCATGTCTATAATTAGCATTTTTTCTATGTATAATTGTTAATGGATTCGGTTTTACGTCACGAACTCCCTTTTGTACTAAGGGCTAGGACGGTTGCCTTCTTGCGAAGGACTTGTTTTGGCAGATGTAATCGTTACCCTGAGTGTATACCCTTACTAACCTCAGTCCGTGACGGGGTTAGTAAGGGTATACACTCAGGGTAACGATTACATCTATAATTGTTAATATTTCCTAATAATCAATTTCGGAGATTCGTAGAAAAATGTATATGTACCAGTAGTTATATAATCATTATGATTACTACCTGTAATTCCATCTATGAAAAATGAGGCCCAATAATATTCACACACACACACACACACACACACACACCACACACACACACACACACACACACACACACACACACACACACACATCATGAGCTCTATAATCATTAAGGTGTAATTCATATAATTTTCTTTATAAAGCTCAATAAAATAACTTTATAATTAATTTCTCAACAAGAATATCACAGACAATAATCCTTTGCATAATTATTACTGCGACATATAATTTCCTATATGTAGTTCCTAACTATAATAATTATAATAATTGCATTTAAGCTTCTATATTAATAATTTACCTTTTTCTTGTGAATAATTACTATAAAAGATTAAATACAAGAATCTTACCTTCGTTTTTAATGCCGATGTACTTGGCATGGCATGAATACGGAACTTCTGGGTTGGTCTGAAATAAAAAAAAATACATTAGATAAAAGGATAAGTACGCTATTATTATTAACAATAATAGTATTATTATTATTATAATTATAAGTAGTAATTGTAGTAGCAGCAGTAGTAGTAATAGTAACAGCTGCAATGGCAGCAACACTACTGCTACTAATACATTTATTGTTATTAATATTGTTATTTTATTATCATTATTATTACAATAGTAGCAGCAGCAGTAGTTGTATCAGTACTACTACTACTACTATTACCTTACAAAGTGGCCACATGTAAACTAAACCTTTAACACGTGGTCATCTCATTGTTTATCTAGTTCTAGGATGGGATATTTTATTGCTGTTCTCAAGGCTAAATTCTCTTGTACGGAAAGAGAGAGAGAGAGAGAGAGAGAGAGAGAGAGAGAGAGAGAGAGAGAGAGAGAGAGAGAGAGAGAGAGAGAGAGAGAGAGAGAGAGAGAGAGAGATTGACTCCTACAATGACTAGGAGAGAGATAAACTGTGGTAGTCATACTTTTTTCTAGCGGGGTCATAAAATAAATCTACAAAAGAAATAGAAACAGGAATTGAATAATTCTTATTTTAGGGGTGAACTGGGCGTTTATATTTTCGACCGTGGAGTTTATAGAAGTTTATTTCCTCTTGGGAGACCTACTGCAGTTGCTGAAATGAATACTACAAACTCTCTCTCTCCCCTAGCTATTTATGACTATGAAGCCACAGTGGCATTTCTATTGCTCATCTAAATAATTATGTACATATGAGTATATGCATGCATATATATATATATATATATATATATATATATATATATATATATATATATATATATATATATATATAGGTACATGTGCATGCATATATATGTATATGTACCTATTTATTACTCTAGCCCTAGTGGCATTTCTATTGCTCATCTAATTAATTATGTATACATGAGTATATTCATGCATATGGGTGTGTGTGTGTGTGTGTGTGTATATATATATATATATATATATATATATATATATATATATATATATATATATATATATATATATATATATATATATATATATATATATATATATATATAGGTACATATGCATGCATGTATATATGTACCTACTTATTACTCTAACCTGAAAATTGTTACACTATATCTGCTTCAAATTGTCTGCAGTGGTACTGTGGAAAAGTGGAAATTTAACTTAAATGATAGCACTCAACAAGGGCTATTGAAAACGATTGTTACAAATATTACTCCTAATCAATAATCGCAGAGTGATCTTCTGCTATCAATACATGTAAACCATAATATATTACTCTTAATTAATAATCGCAGAGTGCTCTTCTGCCATCATTCATTCATTACACTGTATTCTATTCTTAATTACTTGCTATGATATTTAAATTGAATTGCAAATTCTAAAAAATTTTAAAAATAAAATGGTGCCTGAGGTCTCTCACCTGCGCCCCAGTGAGGTATTTGTTTTTAGGCTGGGATAGGATAGGAGGGGAAAAAAGGGGGAGGGGATTAAGGATATATGAGAATTGGAGGGAAAAGCACGAAAATTAAATAAAGTAAAAGATAAAAAAGAGAGGGGCAGACCCTCGTGCTAAGTTTTGATCTGGTATTCAGATTGATAGTGAGGTATGGAATAATTCAGTTCTAAAGATATGAGGGAAAGATTTATTTCATGAATAATTATGGTGCAGATTACAGAGTTTAAAGGAATTTATTTCTACATAAGAGAGATATAACTGGTTGAAGATGTCGTGTTAGATATTCTCTACGCTACAATCAGATCTCCAGCGTGCAAGGTGATAATAGATATTCGAAAATACTTAACACTAAGTTTATTTAGACGTTACAAGTAACTCTAGGCCTCAGTGTCCCCGTCCCCTTAACGTAATGTTATCTGCATAGGCGCCCACAATACTCTGACTCCCCTCGGTCGTTGGTTGACCCTCGGGTCTTTCAAATACACCAACGAGATGGCGTGGCATAGTTTCTTGGTCGTGCCTCCACCAATAGGCTTCCAGGGAAGGGGGGAAGAAAACCCCACAACCTATGGTGTGGGGGTGCCTAAAGAACGCCAGTTTGGTACAAAGAACAGAGAAGCCACTTGAGATTTTCAACTTACACATGGGACACTCATGGGCGTGATCGATCTCCGTCAGAGAAACGAGATAGCTCCTATTCTCACATGTGCAATAATGGGGAATAGAGTATTCTCTACTTTAAATACAGATTTCTGATGTTTTATGAATTTAAAGTGTAATTTAAGTAATATTATCATATTGTGTGTTTACATGGCTGTGATATACGTGTGCTTTATGGTGCAAGTTCTTGAAAGTAGTTTACACGAAAAAAAAATCTTGCCAACACACGTGAATGTGTATATATTTTCGATATATCCGTATTAGTGTATATACGGTATATAAAACACTGAGTCGACAATAGGAGGATAATGTTAGCACTAGAAAATAAATAAACAAATAAAATAAGGATAAACGAGTACTCGTGAGATTATGCAAACTTTTCCCATCATTAAAGAATTTCAAAAATGAATAGTTATGCCTGCAACCTATTCGAGATAGGCGGATGAGGTGGATGTTTCTACAACTAATAATTAAAATAGCACAACTACTACTGCTACTACTAATAGCAGCAGCAGCAGCAGTAGTAGTAGTAGAAATTGCATACAAATGAAACAAAGTGGGTATTTGACAGGTAGTCCGCTTGTTTCATGTCGGAGAACCTTGAAAAGAAAAAGAGGAAGAAGAAGAAGAAGAATCAAAATAAGAGAAAGAAATGAAGAAGAAGCATCTCACTGTGATGGTGGGAATCGTTGAAGGGTGGAAATAGGTGAGTGGTTAAGAAATAAGAGGCGTGGATGGGTGTGTCAGAGCCCCGAGAGAGAGAAATTCGTGACATGCAGGAAGGAGCGAAAGGCCAAGAGTAAAAATGGGTGGACGGGTGTGTCGGAAGAGAGAGAGAGAGAGAGAGAGATTTACACAAGCGTGACGATATAGCGTAATTCAGACCAAGAGAAGGGAATGAATTTCGTACCCTGAGAAATGTGAATTTACGTCATTTCTTTGTAACTTTCCCTCACCCCGACACACATCCAGTAACTCACCCCACTACAACCCGAAAAGTCACCCCACATCCACATAGATATCGCCATTTCTTTACAAACAACCAACCCCGTATCCACACAAAACAGCCATCAGTTTCTATCTACACATTGTAAACCATTTTTCAAACCATAACCTTTGCACAACCACAGTTTAAGTTCACCATTTTCAAGGAACAAACTAACCCCACACCCCCAATTCTTTCAACCCTTAACGAACCCTATACCTACACGGAAACCCCACCCAATGCAACCCACACGAAAACTCCACCCTCTTGCAACCTACAAATTAACTCTACATCCGAATGGAAACTCCTCAATTTTTCAACCCACAAACTAACCCCAGACTCACACAGAAACTCCACTCTTTTCAGCCCCAAAACTACACCCACACCCATACGGAAACCTCATTTTTTTCCAATCCAGAAACTTATTCCACACACACACACACACACGGAAACCAGCTTTTCAAACCACAAGCTAACCCCACATCCACACGAAAAATTCATATTTTAAGCCAATACTAATCATATATATATATATATATATATATATATATATATATATATATATATATATATATATATATATATATATATATATATATATATATATATATATATATATACACACACGAAAACTATATATTAACCCACTACTAAACCTACACATCTACACAAAAAAACCACCCTTTTCGAACCCACATTTCACCTTCATCAACTCCCAAACCCCTCTCCCCCCTTGCATGAGCAGTCATAACCCAAAACGGAACCTTGAATCTGAAAGAACATTATCGGAAAATCTCTGAAATTATAAAATTTAATAAAAAAAAAAGAATGAGGGCGTAACTGAGGTTTAAATATAATAATAATAATAATAATAATAATAATAATAATCCGTTTCATTCTTTATCCTCTATGATTCATTCATACCAATCCTAAATACTATAATGTATTTAGCATTGACTATTTCCCCACTTGGCGAATTCCAATTAGCAAAAAAAAAAAAAAAAAAAAAAAAAAAAAAAAAAAAAAACCTTCCTTACATCCTGCAAAGATGTTTTCTGGGGAAGCATCAAACTATGACCTCCAGTGTGTGTGTATGCGCGCGCGCAAAAGGGCATGGTACTAGTTAAAACTAAATCCTGCTGCCAGCTGTTATCGTAACGCTTCTCTCTTCCGTCCCTACCAGCCAGTGCATACTATGGAGATCCACAAGATAAAGAATGCAATGCGATGGTTCAGGGATTCACTCTGCAAATACTTTAAATTTTACATATTGACTACGACAATCGCTGCTTCAGTTTGAGAGAGAGAGAGAGAGAGAGAGAGAGAGAGTATTATTGTTGCCAGGTTCCATAATGACAACTATACCATACAGTGAAGTATATTATTATTATTATTATTATTATTACTGAGTCATTTAGTCCTTTGTACAATTTTTTTCAATATGAGCAGAAATTTTCTTTTAAAACTCAAAACTTATTCTTGCTACAAAGGCTACCATTGTAGGCATATAAACGAAAAAGGATGGAAAATTCCATCATCTGCAGATATAAAACTAATAATATTAACAAACAAACGCGATATTTTATAGAAAAAAAATATTTATATAGAATACTAAGAAGCCATTTTGGTTCATTATTGTTATATATATATATATATATATATATATATATATATATATATATATATATATATATATATATATATATATATATATATATATATATATATATATATATATATATTCCTAAATAAATCCCGAGTGTACAGTGAAATGCTGTTATCATCGAAAATAGCAAAATAAATTTTAATATAAATTTTATACTAATATATAATTGATTAGATTATGATTAGATTGCGTTCTGGTCATGTACAGAATTAATCTGAGTTGTAGTATTAATGAAAATCTATTATCTTGTATTCTGGTTATAATATTTAATCTAGATTTTCGGTCATAATTCACACAAAAACAAGATTTCCAAGGCCATATTTGTTGTTGGGGTTCCTGTTTAGGAAAGGGTCTGTTTAGATACAAAACCGGTATTAAGGGTCCCAGTACAATATGGGACTCGAGAATCCACTGGGAACCAACCACTACGATCTGGGAACCAATTCATATTCGATAAAATCGAAAGTTCTGACGCGACGATTTTGAGTCGAGTTCAGTAAAAGGCAATCGGCAACGATCTAAAATGTAATGTACAATGCAGATGTACTGTAAATTCTGAATATTATGTACTGTATACGTAAGGGGTGGGTACTGTTAAAGTGGTGTAAACTTTGCGTTCTGCATTTCATTTACGTAAAAGGTAATAAAAACATATGTATCAAAATAAGAGTAGAGTGCGCCGTTGATACGTCTCCCCGATTCACGCCCTCCAACGTCTATGATTCACGCACGCCTTGAACGAAATGGCGCGCACATGACAAAAACCTCCACATTTCTTGAATCATATTACGAAGTTCCTCTCGTAATCTTTCGTCCATTCACCGAACAAAATTTATCAGAGAGATTGCAATATTATTTCAACATGGATTTGATTCATTATTTCGCCCCGATATAGGCTTACAAAGAATGAATGGCGAAATATCGCTACATTTAAAACGAAGTGTTATGAAATTGAGTTTAAACCTGCGAAATGTTTCTCTGAGACGATCCGGCAGAGAGCACTCGGTGTTCACGTGAACACTCTGTGAGAGAGGAAGGCGAAGCATGCACTGATCACGTGGACAGCAGCGACTCGCCTCTTCCTATTGGTCCAAGGCGACCCACCCCCGTCTCTCATTGGTCGACGTCCACACCCGCCCTTCTTCACCGCTCTCCACACCATTGCATCTGCAGGAGAGCTTTCACATTTATGAATAAATTCCTTTATCAATTACCCTTTAAAATAAATTTTAGTATTTATTATATATAGAATATACGCGTACAAACTCATGCGTACAATCATATAGGCTCAAAATGCAAAATATTCGATATAATTGCATAAATTTACAGGTTTTGTGTTATGGAGGTATGTTGCACGACAAGGGCAAAGCGCCTGAGGGAGGGGGGAAGACCGAAGGAACAAAATCCGATTCCAGAGAGAACATTTTACTTGTAATTTACCTGATAAAAGAGGTGGATGTGTGGATCTGTGCTCCAGTGCACTCTAACAGGGATATACTGTGCACTCAGAATCATTAGACGTCAGTGGATATTAAAGAATAGTTCACGATGAAGAAACAAATAATGTATAAACATTCATTGCCTTCCAATCAATATGGGGAAGTTAAGGTAATTGTTTAAAAAAAATGTCAAAATTTTTATTTCGTAATTTTTTTGGGGAAATATTAATACACTGAAAATTTCCTGAAAAGTAATGAAGTTAATAAACTTGTGTTTCTGTGATATATTGTGTGTTATAGTTAGTTATTTAATTGAAAAGGGATTGCAAATAGGATCCGTTCTTTGTTCTGATATATATATATATATATTAAAATTAATTTGTAAATTGGCTAAAATTTGGAAATATAGTTTAAAAATACATTACAAATTGATTAGACAAAACATTTTAGGTATTACAGATTGACCGATTTTATACATTAATATATGTTTTTTTTAATATGCATAATTTTAAATGGCATTATTTAAAGCTTATTACTTTAGATCCTGAAGAAATATATTGTATATTTGAATCGCAATGTAATTAAGTAAATTGTCCAATGAATCCTGAATAAAACTTTTGTATATTTGAATCGCCCTTTTTCCCTTTAAATGGGGAGTGGCTGAGTCAAGGCAAAATACTCTGAAAATACAGAGGAGATTCCCAGTTCCCTCACTTCGCCCCATTTAGTCGACTTACGACACGCGGGGGAACACGGAGGAAGTATTCTAGCCCCCCTCCCTCAGGAAGTAGTTGAATCGTAGTTATTATAAATAAAAAATACATTTTATACTAGAAGAAAACTTTTGCATCATACATTTGAATAGTAAGGAGTTTGTCATAACGAGAGTGAAAATAGCAAATACATTACTCGTCATTGTTTATTTAAATGTTGATTTAATTAATTTTAACCAATTAGTAGTGCCAAGCGCCTTCAAGTGTTACTTCTAAACCGAGAGCGAGCGAGCGAGCGAGCGTGACACTTAACGGAATGGATCACTCGACCAGCACGTGTTACCCCCCCCCCCCTCTATCTGTGTCGCCTATACATATTATTATTATTATTATTATTATTATTGGTAAATGTTTACTCTCACGCCCCAACGAGAAAAATACAATAAAAAAACATTGGAAAAATATCGAAAGTAACCAAGAAAAAAAGATTTAATTATCAACTCGATTCTCAACTATAGGTGGACTAACCTGAACAAACATAATCTGTTATTTTTTCCTAGGTGTGAAAGTAAACATATACAACATTATTATTATTATTATTCATTATTCATTTTGAAAACTGATGTAAGTTTATTTTTTATGTCCTTGAATACAATTATTTATGCCCTAATTTTAACCAGAATATGTATTAGCATAAACAGTGAATAAATGAATATCAAATTTTAGCAATATAAATAACAGAGAGAGACAGGAGTACTTGCAGGTGACGTCACATAATTGGATGTGTGTCATGCCGTGTTCACGAGCTCTAGCCATGCTGATCACGTGGTGGCACCATTATCGTCACCTATTGATAAATTTTGGCGCTATCAAAAATCTGTCATAGCCAAAGCAAAGTGTACTTTCATTGTCAAAAAACTATACGTACAATGAGTGCATTAAAATGAGAATATATAATGACAGCTGAAAGAGTATAATTGGGTGTTGGCGGGTGAGGTCGGGAGGGGGTAGGTATAAGGCGCCGTGCTGTCTGGCAGGGTCAACTGTGAGCCACTAGAACGTAAACCCCATTAACAACGTACCCACAAACCAGTTTTGTCTTGAACTAAAGTAAGACCCGAATATGTTCTACTCTTAACAGATGCTTACTTGCATCTTAGACCATTTACAGCCCATATATTATTATTTTTATTTAGTTTTTGGATTTGCTAAGGTATTTTTATTCTGAAACCTCTCCAGAATAGTTCTTTTGGGTGACTGTCCCCAAAACAAATTTAATAAAACTTGCACTGATAGACTTATATCTACATTTTTCAAAATTTCGTACGGAGAGTATTCATATCCTATTAATTTAATTCCACAGCTGTCATACCATTTTTGTTGTGTACTATTGGTCCTTAACTCACCAGGCTTTAGTCATACCTTTGTCCAAATTTTTTGAAGTGGTTTCATGAACTTTTTCTCTCTCTTTTCAGAATGAAGATTATTTACCTGGTTACAATAATTACAACTACAGCTCCTTAGAAACACAACCCAGACTGCAGGCCAGGCCCGGTTACTCGAGTCCCGACAAACCGAATGCCACGCAAGGAAGCAGAGCAAATATTAAGGAGAAATTACAACACCTAGAAGCTGTACAGACATTGCTTACTTTCTCGCAGCATGAAATGAGACTGGACGCAAGATCGTCTCAGCCTCCACCATTCTATTGCCCACCTTCTCCACCCTCATCTCAGGGAGGGATTTCGCCAATGTATCATCCAATAGAGTCAGATGCTGAGGAATCAAGCGACCATTCAACACTCAAGAAGAGAAAATTTTCCAATTCTGATCTAGCCAAGGTAAAATTAACTTACACATTGTGTGGGTTCAGTACTTATCAATAGTTCTATGTTGATTAATTGAGTTTTTTTGTTTTGTTGTCTAACACCAATGCAGCGGTGTTTATGAAATTAATAGCTTTTTTTTTTATTAATGCAATAATATATTTTTAAATTCTGTTATTGTTAATACCGTTAAATTACTGTATAACTTCTTTTTTGGGAGAAAAGCTATGATCATAAAAGATTTGCAAATCATCATATTTGTGATGCAGTCTTCTTAATTCCATGCAGGTATTGATGAGTCAGACACCTCCTCACACTCCTTACTCGCCTCCACGATCCCCAAGCCCTGCTTTTTCAGGGATTTGTTCAAGGTCGTCGACTCCGGGTTCAACTTCAGGAGTCCCAGTGTCGGTTATTGTAAAAGCGGAACGGCAGCAGCCTCCTATTCGAGTAGGAAGATCACAAACGTCCCCCCGCACTTTGGCAGAACTGAAATGTTACGATTATGAACAAAGTAACTACGATTACCCCTTCAGTTGCGATAAAAATGAAGATGTATCTGAGGATGGCGAGAACACTTATGCGCATCAGCAGTATGTTCCCCCTCTTTGTATAAACACCGCCCAGGAACAGATCTTCGTGCACTCCAAGGACACAGATCGTGAGGAAGAGGAGGATTCTGGTAACACACTAGTACCTGTTCCTCCTCAGTCAGCTCCCATTGAGAGTTCCTCTAGAAATATTACAAAACCTTCACAAAGTAGCAACAAACTAGTAGCCATCGCACCAAAGATGCCCTCTGTGATTCCTGTGAAGTCAGGTACGCCAATTATCTTAGCCCAAGTTAATGGTTCCTCGACTGTAATTCCAGTGTCAAGCCCAGGTATAACACATTTAATAGTTGCTCCGCAAGGAAGCAGTGTTTCTTCTACTGTCTTATCTCCCCTTCTTATTTCTCCTAACCAAACCCAGGTTGGCCAAGAAGACAGAAAGAAAACCTTCAAATGCACATTTAGTGACTGTGATAAAACTTACTACAAATCGTCTCACTTGAAATCTCACGTGAGGTCTCACACCGGCGAAAAGCCTTATCAATGTTCGTGGGGAGATTGCGACAGACGTTTTGCTAGATCAGACGAACTTTCCCGCCACAAAAGAACTCATACAGGTGAGAAAAAATTTGCATGCTCTACTTGCAGCGCTAAATTCATGCGCTCGGATCACCTCAGCAAACACATGAAACGACACGCTCTGAGAAGAATTGGCATTCCCCTGGCTCCAAAGGTTTCTACTTTGGCACCTGCAATTAGCATTATTGCTGTGCCTACTTTACCTCAGTGATTCTGATCTCATTTCTGATATGCATTAAGGGTATACAGTATATATGTACAGTAATATTATTTCTTTTTTTATACAGTAGCCACTGTCCTTACAGTATAAATGGAACGATTATTCATTTTGCTAGGTAGGGTATTTTTACCATTGTGTTCCATACCATTATTTGAACAGCCTATGTTGGTATCATTCCTAACTGTAATGATACTTTACATTGTATGCTGCATTATTGTTTAATATTGACCGAATTTCTAAAAATTGCGAATAGATAATTTATTAATTTCCAAAAGACTAAATATGAAACTACTTTGATTAACTTATTCAAAAGGTCTTTTAGCAAAAGAAAATAAGTTCTAATCGGTATAACATAGAAAACACTTTGTCACGATAGTGGTTTTTAGGTGGACATAAGTTTTCCTAAATTGTCAAAGTGCAGAAAATGATATTAACCAGGGTGCTCTCTCTATTGTTTATGTTTGGTAAACTCTACTGCTCTTTGATTTTATTTTATTTCTTACTGTAGCAGGACAAAACCTTTAAAGTACGTACGCATAATGCCGGACGAATTTATTCCATGTCTGCTTTACAATGTTTTAACATAACTATTGTGATATATATTTATTTCTTATTATTCAGGCTTAATTACTTCCAAAGATATATTTTATATTCTTACTTCTCTACATAAAATGCCAAAAGTACCTGTGTTTCATTTACACTAATTTATTTTTAAACAGGGCTAGAGGATATGACCAAAATTAATTTAGGGAACAGGGGCCTAGCAAACCCTCCCCCCCTGAGCATTTTCTGAATATAATCTACATATACTTTGGCACCAATACCCATTATAAGGGGTTGGCAGAGTCAAAGCACACAATTAAAACCTGAGAGAAAAGGTGATTATGGGCAAAGTAGGCCAAAGCCTTTCAGCTCCAGTTCTTTTGTTCTCGGTCATTACTTCTGTACCTGTAATGGGTGTTATGAATGTTATGAATAAAATACTAAGTTATTAATAACATTCACTAATGTTACAAAATCACTAACTACTGTTTTTTCTTCTTTCCTGAAGTGCTCAGAGACCAAAAGGTTATGAAATAGATAATCCACCTGCAACTACTTAATACAAGTGACCTGAAGGGAATAGAATTTTTAATTTATGTTTTATGTGTCGTTAATTTCCAATTATGGGGTAGTCATCGACAGACGAACTGAGGAGTTTGGGCTGGATGCCCTTCCTAACGGCACATGGTGGGCTTGATTTGATTGTCTGTCACCTCCCGAGACAAGTATTTTAACCACTACGCTACTCCTAAGAGAATAGTATAATACTGTTAAATACCAAAAGTAATATTTGAGTTGTGCTTCTAAATTTTTGGGATATATTACATACTAGCCAACATATTCTAACCTTCAATATGAGAACCTCATCACATGCAACTACCCCGTGAGATAAAGTTTGTCGGTCCTAAAAGTCTTAGCCAGATTATACTAAAATATAACCTAAATATTTCAAGCTTTTAAATTATATGAGAACTTCCTAAATTACAATCTCCAAAACAGTTTGTTTGCCATTCTGTGTCACTATTAATCCCCATTTGAATGGGGAAGGACAGAAAGGTTGGAGCTAAGGAATTAAGGCCTTTTCTTATGCCCTGTGTTGTTCTCGATGAAGGGTCTGCCATTTCCCTAGTTGAGGGCTCATATGCAGTCACGTCACAGAAAAAGTTAAACCATTAAAGAAAGAATTTAACCGCAATTGGGAATGAAGTCTAACCCTAGAACAGAGAAAACGTACCATAACAAGAATTAAGATACCAAATTACTATGTTCATGAAATCTACTTTTTTTCCATGTCAATTTGTAATCAGTTTGAGGAGTAATTTATGTTCCAGAAGTCTGGTTCAGTGAAATACAACCCTCATATTTATTAAGCATCACATAAGGAATATAAGCAAATACACATGTAACATTTTCACTTTGAAATTATTCTGACTAACAGCATACCACTGCTAATATTTTACAAGAAATTTGTTGTTATTACAGCAAAAATATATTAACAATTTAGAAAAAAGAAAGACCATCACAAGCCTAAAAAACAATAACATTGTACTGGTGTCTTGAGGCAGTAAATATCCCATCGTGGTGAATGTAATAAGGAAGGGAATATTGAACTAAAACGGAACTACCGCAATTCACTAAACACGTGAAGCTACAACTTATTTCAATGAAGTGCATAATTCCTTTGAACATTTTACCTGACCAAGCTTTGTGTTGCACATACCAGAAGAAGAAAATCAAGTTCCTACTTGGCTGAGTCTGAAATAACCAACATATTTAAGATTGTCCTGATGTATACATAGAGCGAATGCTATAACTCTGATTTACTAAGTTTACCTGCAGTATCTAAGAAAAAAGGAAATTCTCCCAAATTAATTCCATAATGATAGCATCTCCACACAACTTAAAGGAGACATAATTCAGAATTCTACAAGGGTAGACAAAACCCCAATTGGCAAATACCATACTCATTTAATTAAACTTTTCCACAATAAAAGTTTTTTCTACACCAACAAATTACTCCCCGATGGTCATTTCTCAAAGATTCCATCAAGCTGGGGAGACAGAGAGCAATCCAGCAAAAACATTATGGGAAACTGCACCGCACACAGCCATACGCCACCAACACAACTTACACTCCATAAGAGCTCAGTGGGAAAGCTCAGGATTGGCAGTAGTCTTTCTTAGGTATTCGAGGCTGTTCCACATATATACTGTCGACAATCTTGCCCTTAACCGCTTAAGGGCGGATCACGTCATCTCGCTAGCAAGGGAGGATGTTTTCTGTAAATTGCCTGGCCTTTGAGGGTTAATAGTTATCCCATTTCAACCCAGTGACATCAAAATGATACCCATATAAAGCTTAAGTATTCGCTACTGGCTGTAAAAATACAAATTTACTTACAGAAAAAAGTATATTACAAGCTAGTGGTGATCTTTACAACATAATTCTTAAGTCTTGGATATTAAAAAAAATAATAAACTTATTCTATATAAATGGCACAGCCTATGTCACTTAAGTGAATCAACATTCTCGACTGAGACTATTTAAACAAGAGTGCAATTACAAAAATGACTTAAGACTAGTAGTTTTCTTTCCATCCACCAACACACTATGCCATATAAATATGAGCATCACAGGAATATACACCATTACAACAGAGATATTATTCTTCTGGGGCAGAAAGAAAGTCAAATACATGACAACCAGAAAATAATCTGGTCTCCTGCCATGCCACTGAACTCACTCATTTTTATTCAAGTAGGTGTCACCACCAAGTCAAGATAACCGAGACTGCATCGACTAACTTCACTTCTAACTAAAAAGTCATCAGTAAATCAAACTAAATATTAAAAACTAAAATCCAAGGCATCAACAACTTGCTTCACTAATAAAATAATTGGGAAATGTACAAAAGTTCAGATGCTATTACTTTTTTCAGACAAATAATTGCATCCATTCATATTCATTGTTTAGCTCGGACATATTATTTCCATGTCCCACAGAACTCGGTGTTAAGTGTTACAGCTACTACAATATTCTACAATACTGTATTAGTAATGATACTTTACATCTACTACGAAACCAGATTTTAAATCTTACTAGTAATGACTATCATGGCAATTCTCTTCAGGCTTCAGGTCCTCGAGTTTTCTCTTGAATTTAGCTCTTCTTTTAATATTTTTCTTTTCTTTACTTGTCAGTTTCTTCATGGCTGTTAAAACAAATTAAAAAAGCATTAATCTCTCTCAACACTGCTGAGGGCTCAGCGTGGACATTAAAAGATTTATAATAATCAAAATGCTAGGTGCTAAAGTAAGTATCTTTGGGTCATGCAGTGGTCAAAAAAGGAAAAAATGGAAATTTATTCCGCTCTAACATGTTGGGGTAAAGCTATTTCAGAGTAGATGAGCAACTGGTCAAGGCTTAGGATGGAAGAATAACAACAACATATATTGGGCCAACTATTCTACCTGCATTACTGATTCCATCAATGAAGCCTGTCCAAGATGTAACACATCATCTTATACAATCAAACGCATTATGGATGACTACACTGCACATAACCACTTAAGCCAACAACATAACATACACTCTCTGAGTGTTCTGTAGGAAAGCACTGAATAGGACGTGACCTTCCTTAGGGGCTTGGGGAAGATCGGCCAGGCAGACTAAGGAACAACAACAACAACCCTAGACTATCTACATGTATTTTGATGGGCACAGCTACATCTTGATAATGCTGTTTGGGTAATGATGCTTGGCTTATGATTAAAGATGGAAAGGGAGGAAGAGAGGATAGAAACCAGAAGAGTGGAGAAAATATCCATGTCCCATTTGTAAGATACAGGATCAAACCTGTATTGTGTCCACAGTGACAGGTAAAAGCAACAAGCTAATAGTAAAATAAAGTAATTTGCAACAAAACACATTTAATTCAACATAAAAATTAAAATATATAGAAAAAGTCAAATACATTCTGGCAAGATTGGATGTCAAATTAGATAATGGCATATCAGAAAAAAGATGGCATCCTCTACTATGAATAAACACAATCAAATGAGCTATTATAGCCATAAGACACATCAAATAATATATCTTGACATCAGCCACACAGGAAACAATAAGAAGAGAAAGACACAACCTCATGACAAATTGAGAAAAGAAGATATGGTATCTTCTTCAGTCTCTTTGACATACTCGAATAATACAGGGTACGCCTAATGCTGTAGTGTGCTTTGAATTTCTTAAGAGGAAAAACATATTGCTGGAGAGATGAGAAAGAATATTTAGGGCATGAAAGACAAGACCTAACTACCAAATGCAATCCATAAAAAAAGGGAGAAATTAAATTAATGTAGCGGTTATTGAGAGAACTACCATCTAAGAAACAAAATTCCATAACACATAAATCTGAAAAAATCACACGGTAATTTTAAAAACTATAGGCGCAAATACAAAGGCAAAATTAGCAATGAAAAAATAAGCAAATGTGTAAACAAAAAAGAGAGCTAATTGCCTGGATAACCAGAGATTCTCCCAAGTTCTCATGCCCTGCAAAGGGCAACAGTATGTTGCGACAGTATCTTTTGCCACTTCTCTTTCGATTTGCAGCTCCAGAGGATGGACTTACAACAAAGAAGCTGCCTCTCCAAAACCACTCTAAAACATACTCGTTTCATATCATTACCACCATTAAACAAGACTGGATCGGTGACTGTGGCAGCACACTAATCAACTTGGTATAAACAAATCCATTGACTTCATTGTGCATACAAAACTCATCCTCCCTCAACATGATACTATCACATAAATACAATCAATAAAATACACACTGGCAACACATTAGACATAACAATCACAAATATATATATCCTCCTCAAACATACCCTACAGTACCTAATTACTAAACCCTACAAATACATCACCATTACCCCAAATATTATCATGGGTGGCATCTTCCACGCCAAGAATACTGCTTGGTATGTTGACATCCCTGACACAGACAGAGAGATGGTAATACAAAACCAGACAGAAAACATCTCCATGCTAAATAACATTCATAATCACACACATTCCCACCAAGCCCACTTCCTATCACTGTCTCTAGACAGTACCATTTGTTCACCAAATATTGCCCAGCCATATATAAAGGTGAAACAGCACAAAGTCAATGTATCACCCTGATGGTGTTATGTTTCAAGATATTCATTTTACTGAGGATTACTTTGTGCATCGTTTCATCACTTACTGGTCAATCTATCATGCTGGTTATATAATAACAAATGCTCTTTCGGGATTCTAAATCCTGAGCATGGTATTATGCAACAGAATTACTGTACATTAAATTTTAGGAACTTAAAGAAGAAGAGATGTCAGAGGTATATACAGTGATCCCTCGTTTATTGCAGGGGTTCGGTTCCAGGACCACCCGCAAAAGGTGACAATCCGCGAAGTAGCAGCACCATATTTATTACGGGTATTTTACATATACTTTTACCTTTACTGTATAAACCCTCCCTGCACTGTTAACAACTCACCCTTTACTTTATTAATAACAGTGCGCAAGCATAAATTTATATGAGTGTGACAGGTAAGTTTACCATAAATAACAGCGCGCAAGCGTAAAGCTATATGAACGTGATAGGTAAGTTTACCGTGAATGACGTGATGATGACGTTTACGTACTGCACAGCCAATGGCGACCGACACCTGAGAGACTTCTGCCTTCCTTCAGCATATCTAACAGTTTTACCTTATCTGCTATGGTCAACATCTGCCACTTAGGCTCACTACCAGAAGCCTTTGAATACTGAAGATGAAGGATGCTTGGGTGGCATTGCAGGGGTTGAAATACCCAAGCTAAAGTTTCACAAAAAACTTAAGTACAACGTATTAAGAGGCACAACGAGAAAGGCACACACGTGAGTAACTGAATGGGTGAGGCGAGACAATGGAAGATGCTGGGAGAATCAAGCTTCAATCAAAAAGCCAATCAAACCCCAGTACACAGAATACAATTCTGTGCTTTGTCATCTCCCACCCATGAGCCAATAGCATCCTGTGTACCATCTCACGTAGGTGAGACCCTTTGCGTTTCCCGAAACGCCGATACCGGTATCGTATTTTATATGGTGCAATACTGTGAGTTACACATTTAAATTTATGTTTTTTTACTATTTTTCACTTTTTTATTATTCTTAGGCTAGGAAATACTTTTTTATCAGTAAAATAATGAAAATACTGGTAATTTTTATATGTACTATCTCACGTAGGTGCGACCCTTTGCGTATTCCGAAATTTTAATATTTCCGCATATCATGGATTCCTGTGATATACCCAGAAAATCTGAGATATAAAATACATAAGCTCGTCATAAAAACCCGCGATGCACTGAAGTCGCAGAAGGTGAATCGTGATATAGTGAGGGATTACTGTATAGCTCTACTTTTACTTTTTAGAGTGAAGTATCACTGCTAAAAACCACTAAGTGCATAATACTGATAGTTCCTCACAAATGAGTAGTAATGAAATAAGTAGCACTATTGAGAAAAATAATAACAAAACAATACAGGTGTAGGGGGGCTAAATGTAAGAAGTAGAACATTAAAGTACAAATGAGGAAAAAATGTGTCATACCACAATAAGCTCTTTTCATAATACAGCAAACAGCAATAATTACTGGTATGAATGCACTCCCTATAATATTCCAGCCAGCATATTGATAATATAAAATCACACAGTATTTCCAATTCAATAATATATCAAATTTAGACAGGGTATACTTTTGGTATATTTGCAAAGTCAATATGTCTTGATTTTACAATAAGTAGAAGATTAATTTTGTGTTATGTGTCTCTATTAAACCCCATTATGGAGCTGGACACAGACGGAGAGTGGCTGGGAATCTATGAATGGATGACCTTCCTAGCACCCCAAGGTTGGGTTAATCATGGGTTAGTCAACATCAAAGTCATGTATTTTAACCACTCAGCAACCATGGTTAACCCCATTCATATGGGTAAGCTTTAGATACAAATGCATAAAAAAAATGACAATTCTAGTTTTGTAATGAACTCAATCTTGAAAGAAACTCACGATTGTCCATGGGGAATGTTCCCGGTATCTTGTAATGCCTCAAGTGAAAAGCAGTCAATATATGCGTATCAATGGCAAGCCAAGGGGCTCTAGCAAAGGTACGCGTATAGGCACAAGCAGAAATATATGCCCCATGGAAATCATATACATTCTGTGAAGTGTCCACCCTGAAATAAATAAAGATAAAGATTAGTTATACAAAAATAATAATGCACTGTTTCATGTGTCAATATTATTCCTCAATCAAATGTGGGGTGGACCCAGACATGTTGGAGCTATGGAATTAGAGCCGGATGCCCTCGTTTGCACACTCAAGGTTTCTGTCTCATAAATGGATCCTTTCAATGTACTTATATAGCAGGCATATTAGTGCAAGAGCAGCAAGTCCTCAAGTGGGAATATCAGATAATACTGTTATTGCTTGCCATATCTTCTCTATGAGTTTTTATTTACTTTAAAAGAAATCCCAGTACGTTGGACATATCTGAGAGTATTGTGCAGAGAGAGAGAAAACTAAACTTCCAAAATGACAGACCCTTGGTTCCTCAGATTCACCTAGTCTGTGTTCACCCCCATTCAAATGGGGATGAAGTGACACATAAAACGGCAAACATTACAGGATAATTCAATCAGGCTCTATAATTCACAGTGATGAATGGAAGGCATTTGAGAAAACTGAACAGTTCTTTTGGAATAGATTTTTTCTTTTTTATAAGTGTGGCAGTGGGACAGGCAAGAAAACTCCTCTCAACAGTCCCAGCACCAAGAAAACATTAAGACTAAGAAAAAGATGAAGTTTAAGGACAAGGCAGATTTACGTTTATAATAAAAATAATGATGGGAAGTATATACAATTTCCTGGTAAGTGACCATAAGAAATTTATGAAATAATACTTTTCGATAAAAAATAATTGAAAAGTACGTAGATATTACGACAGCAACGTGTCCAACGTGAATTGTGTCACAACGATGAAAATTTACCAATGCTGCTATACGTGTTGTACTTTTTGTTTGTGTTTACAATCTCATTTTCTTACTAATTTACATGTTCTATAACTTGGTATCCAATCTCATCAAAATAAGCTCATTATATTTGTAACACAGCTAATGGTCACCATGGCAAAGTGGTAGCATTCACGACTTTGAGTCATCAGGTCTAGGGTTCGAAGCTCATCACAGTCTGAGGTTAGAAAGGGTACTCAGGGTAACAATCACACCTGCCAAACCAAAGTACTTCACCAGAAAGTACCTTCCTCGCTCTTAGTAGAAGAAGGAGTCCTTGATGTAAAACCAATCACATATTTGCAGCACATCTTGCATTTTATATGCCTAAAGAGGGGATGAAATATTTTCGGTTGTCTAAAGTTGGAGTGGAAGTGGTGACCATGGGGTGGAGTTTCTTCAGCTAATCCTATATTTCTATAAATATACTGACTTCTTATTTCATCTTTTATTTTATGATAGTGTCATAGTTTGTGACGAAGTTTGAAAGCTTCATTACTTTACTTGAAATGATGACAGAGATAATTATTGTTTGCCATTTTATGCTGCACTATTTATCCCCATTTCGGGGATGGACACAGAATAGAGCTAGGGAAGTAAGACTAAGTGTCCTTCCTAGTGCCATGAGGTAGGCTCGATCGTGTGTCTGTCACCTTCTGAGTCGAGTTCTTTAAACACCGAGAAATTGCAAGCCCCTGAATGTGAAGATAATTTATGGTCCTTATTCCCTTACCCTTAATTCTTCCTTCACTTACAGTTCTTTTCTTATGTCTTTATAGAGGCATAAGCATTACATGTCCCTTATTATCCATTCACATATGACAAGTCAAAACACTCCCCATCTCTGTTTCCCTTTATTTTATGTTATCTTGGTGCCCGGGTCCGATGAGGACAATTTTCTTTACCCGTTCAGGCATCAAAAATAAAAAAATAAAAAACTGAGCATCAATCTGTTCCGGTTTTACGTCACGGACTCCCTTTTCAACCAAGGGCTAGGACGGTTGCCTTCTTGCGAAGGACTTGTTTTGGCAGATGTAATCCTTACCCTGAGTGCATGCCCTTGCTAACCTCAGACCGTGACGGGGCGCGAACCCTCGACCTGACGCCTCAGAGTCGCGGACGCTACCGGTTGAGCCACGGCGACCACTGAGCATCAATCTGTATAAAATGTAATTTCTGTTATGCCTATTCCACATACTGGTTTCTGTTACAATTACTTTTCCTAAGGTTTAAAATGTAAAACAGTTACAAATTACTAAATATAATTTACATGAGAAAAAAATTTATTAAATTATCATAGTCTAATTCCAGCAATTAATCTTTCATTGCAATACTGGGTCAAAGCAAGTGATCAGAAGACCACAATTATAATATGTTTGAATCTTTCACTCTCGCAGTCAGTGGTGCCTCCTGCTTTTCAACTATTTTTTATATATGTCACATACGAAGAGACTTTAAGTATGTAGTACTTATATACTGTATATAAGTATATAGATGAAAACTTAAGAGATGAGAGCAAATTATATCTTAATCAGATAAAGTAATATTATAAAGCCACTCATTACATAATATATAATATTAAATCAAATTTTTATAATGCTGTCTTCTGCCCTTGAAAACAAGGTGGCAGCAGTGATAAAAAAAAAAAGGACAATACAAAAATTATTACTAGCTTCCATATCCCTAATCATAATAATTTGCTTGGAGTCAAAGAGGTCTTAACGAAATTAAAACTTTTATTTTCATAATCAAGTTGACTTCAAAGAATATAAATGCACAAATTGTTTACACAACCAATACCTATGCATTTCGTGAATATATATTTCCTTTAATTTATATAAATTGGTTTCCTGTAACAAAGACATGTATTTCCAAAGCACTGGTGAAGATAAAAGTTCCCCAAATACCTTGAATAAAATACTCATCCTTGATGATTTAACTGTAAAATAATACATTCGGAAGACAATAACAAAAGAGAAAATTAATATAATTCACGACCTACAATTGTTAAGTTGAGGAGATATAAGTAATGGAGACGGGAGGCATTTAATATGATTAAGCGATGACATTTGGGTGCTGACGCTTTGGCACAGTCATTTTGGCAAACTTTTGGGTGCTGGGAAGAAACTGTTTGATTTATGATTTCTGTCTTTTCATAGTCAAGTTAGTTAGCTTAGGGTTGGTTTTCAAAATACAAAAATCTTCTTAGTGCCAGAATGTTTGCTGCCAAATAGCTTGAAGCCAAAATGGATGTAGTGCCCAAACAGCCATGCCAGATTGGCAATACCAAAATGTACCAAATCGATTGTCTGTGGCTTTTAACTAAGGTTAGGAGCCAATATAATAAAATCAAGAAACATCATTCTCAAGTGCTTGCTATTATAAATGATATTTACTTCTATCAACTGCAATATCATATCTACATAAGCATATCTAAAGCTCAACAGAAAGTGGGAGTATCGGAGTATTAGAGAAAAAGGATCTTTTGTTAAATAAGCTCTTACTCTTACAACAATATGTAGAAACCCCCTGAAGCTACCAGGATGGCTGAATTGTTTTCAAATCAATGAGACAAAGACTCTATTATGTGATCGGTTTTATGTCAATACTAAGGGCTAGGTGGGTGCCATCCTGCAAAGGACTTTGGTTTTGGCAGATGAGATCATTACCCTCAGTGAATGCCCTAACCTCAGTCTGTGGCGGGCCGCAAACCCTCCCCCTGACTACTCAAAGTTGTGAACACTTGCCATGGTGACCACACTGAAAGACTATTATTAGAGTATTTGAATTATTCACTTACTTCTCAGGAATGACTGCCTTCATGAGTTTGATAAAGGCCCCTGTCTTGGCATCATGATGCATGAGGTAGTTCCCTGTGGAATGGGTCGTTAGCGTGCTCAGAGTTGCGAAGAGAGTTGCCAAGGGCTGTTGCGGCGAAAAGCCTATATGGGGCTGCTTTCCATTCTTCAGAACCATTGCCATGTCTTTGTGTTCCAACTTCAACACATCACCAGAGGATTCAAAGACCCTGACTGCAATAGAGGATGAGAGAGATGGCTCAAGTTATAATAAGACCCATAAGAATACTTTCATATCATGAAACGAGTTGGGTACTATAATTGGTTTCTTTCTGTTCTATGATACCTCTTCAGCATTTATTTATAAAGCTTATTCTCATCATGAAATTTATTTAAACTTATGGTGCTTGTTCCAGAGTATTATGAGGTAGCCATGTCAAAAGGAAGATTAAAAAAACATGAATAATAATATATAAACAGAGGGTTTGATTTCATTCACTACCGAATGTCAGGGCAAACAATATAGAACTTCACATGCTTCAGATCATTCTATATCTTACATGCCTTTCACCTCCAAGATATCAAGGGCTTTGCTGGAACAGTCATTACACACACAAATCTCATTCTTTCTTCAAAATTCTATAATTATCCATTCTTTATAATGTCCGAGTCAGCTAAGCTAACCCTGTTCTATTACCTCCATAAACTTATCCAGGTTCCATGCAGCTCTAACTTTCTCTTCCTTTACTTCTAAAACTGTTGCACCTCAATTCTCGCTTCCACCACTGCAATCCGAGTGCAGAACTCACTACCATACAATAGAGTAGTTGACACCAACATTTTATCCAAACTGTGTCTGCAGTGGATCTCTCTTTTTATACCCTACTCAGTGTCCTGGTAGCTTTCTCCCTTCTTGCACTCTATTCTTTACTGTATTACCTGCCTCTCTGTCAACTCCAAGCATAGGGACTGGGGTAGCAGGGATATATCATAGCCTACACATCCTCACATGTTCTGTCAGTTGCTTATTGGCAAAAAAAAATTCAGAAAAGGAGGGATTACCATACTCCTAGTCCCCTATCCCATTTATCACCTCCTACAACACATGCACACACATGAAATATGTGTGATTCTTTCCCTCCCACCACCAAGGATACACACAGTACATAAGCTCTGCAGCGGCTGAGTCTTTGGCATATGTCAACCCTCCGAAATTGCAACTCGGCTGAGGAAAAGCAAAAGACGTTAAACAGCCACAACCAATCCCTGCCCCTCACAGGGCACGAGACCCTGGGAGATGCTTCAGTCTCCCAAGCAATTACCTCGTCTTAAAACACAACAAAATTTTCCTACATTGAGAAATGACTCTTGGCAGTTAATTCTTGAAGACTCCTTCTAGCCGGATACACAAAGAGCAATCCAGGAAACATATTATGGAAAACTGCACAGCAGGTAACCACAGATGCCATCAATTCAACATACCTTCCATGAGAATTCTGCGGGAAAACCTAGAGTCGGGAGTGGTCTTCCTTAGAGACTCGGGGCAGTTCGGCCAGGTAGTTTAAGGAACAGGAACAACATACAGAGGCTACTATACCCCATGTAAAGGGAGTGGCTGAGTTAATCCACACACAAATTCACCATAAGACCCACTTTACCCATAACTCACACTTTTGTGCTAATAATAATAATAATAATAATAATAATAATAATAATAATAATAATAATAATAATCCTTTATATCTTAGAGCTATTCTTATTAGAACATTCTATGTAACTGCAGGATTGGATCAAATTTTCTAAATTATTTCACAATGAAAAGACCTTCTTCTGTTTTCTATATAAACCATCCATTCGAAGGTCATCAACCCAGTACAATAATAATTCTGCAGGACACTTAAAATATGGAAAAAATGTACTATGGGTCCTCAGCTTATGAGATTCTCGACCTACGACGTTTCGTGGTCTCCCATATATTATTTTGCTTCTCTTTTGATAATTTTTGGCATGAATTATCAAATAAGATTCTTCTGATGGCACTGCTTTGAACAAAAGGAAAGCCATCACCATGGAAGTGAAATTAGAAATAGTAAAAAGGGAGAAACTTTACTACTTTGTTAGCACAGGTGGGTTACGTAGGCGCTTATCTAAGCGTTCCGACTTACATGGAAAATCGGGTTACAAAGCGTCTTGACGAACGGAACTGCAACGTAGGTTGAGGACCTCCTGTATGTAATTTCAACAAAAAAAAAAAAAAAAGCAAGATGGAAACAATAACAAACTCGAAGAATTCAAAGCCTAATTAAAACGCTGCATAGTTGCACTTGTATTATAGGCATAAGAAAATATTCCTTTTGCATTAGTAGCATGAATTTGAGGTACTGATTATACCCACAAGAATAAAAAACAATAGGAGAAAACAAAGGGGAGAGCCAGATAGATTTATTGTTGTGTAGGAGAGACCATCTGAAGGAGATTAGCAACTGTGAAGTAATAAATGGGGAGAGTGTAGCAGTGCAACATAGGATAGTAGTAACTGATTGCAGGCTCAAGAAATGTAGGAAAAGTAAGAAGCCGAGGATGGACCCAAATATAAAGTGGTGGAGATTGAAAGATGCAGAGCTGAGAGCTATGTTAATGGAAGAGTGTTGGAAGTGATAAGGTTGCATGAGGATGTATAAGAATGGTGGACAGAGAATAGTAAGGTGATTTTGAGGGTTGGTGAGGAGGTACTTGGAAAGTCATCAGGAAGGAAACCCCCAAATGATAAAGAGTCATGGTGGTGGAATGAGGAAGTGCAAGAATGGGTGAAGAACAAGAAAGAAGCTAAGAAAGAGGCAGATTTATCAGGACTGGAGCAGGATAAAGCAGAGTACAAGCAGGCAAAGAAGGAGGCAAGGAGAGCAGTAGCAAATGCAAAGGCAGAGACACTGAATGAAGTCTATGAAGAGCTGGAAACACCAGAGGGAAAGAAGAAAATATTGCGAATTGCCAAGGCCCGAGATGCTGCATCCAAGGACTTGATCCAAGTAAGACAATAAAGGATAACCATGGAGTAGTTCTAGCAGAAGAGGATGAAATAAAAAGCAAACTTATTTTGAAGGATTAGTAAATGAAGAGAACCCAAGAGCAATATTTGAAGATGGACTTCCAAATGAAGCAGTTACAAATACAGTGACTAGAGGAGAGGTAGAGCGGGCAGTAAGGAAAATGAAAAATGGAAAGGCAGCAGGATCTGATAAGATGCCAGTGGAGGTATGGAAGAGTCTTGGAGAGGAAGGCATAGATATCTTGTGGGACTTGATGCAAAAGATCTTTAGTCAGGAAAAGATGCCAAAGGAGTGGAGAGGAAGCCTAATCATCTCAATCTATAAAGGAAAGGGAGACATTCAGGAGTGTGGAAACTATAGAAGTATAAAGTTGTTAAGTCATACTATGAAGATATGGGAGAAGATCATAGAGAGGAGACTCAGAAAGGAAACGACACTTGGGGATGAACAGTTTGGTTTCATGCCTGGAAGAGGGACAGTGGAGGCCTTATTTGCCTTGAGACAAATGATGGAAAAGCATCGGGAGAAACAGAAAGGACTGCATATGGTCTTTACTGACCTGGAAAAGGCATATGATCGAGTACCACATCAAGAGGTGTGGAGGTGTATTAGAGAAAAGGGAGTCCCAGAAATATGTAAGAATCATCCAAGATATGTATGAGAGGGCAGAGGTAAATGTTAAGAGCAGTGTGGGCTTGACGAAAAGTCTCTCAGTAAATGTTGGTCTGCATCAAGGGTCTGCTTTGAGTTCACATCTATTTGATCTGGTCTTGAATGTAGTAACCCAGGGTATTAGAGATCAGTAACCATGGTGTATGCTCTTTGCAGATGACATTGTACTGTGTAGCAACAGACGAGAGGTAGTGGAGGAGAAGCTTGAGGAGTGGAGAAGAGTGATGGAGGATAGAGGACTGAGAATCAGCAGGAAGAAGACAGAGTACTTGAGGTTGAGAGATGATGAGGATGGGGAGGTCAATTTGCAGGGGGAGGTGTTGATTGAAAAGTTCAAGTATTTGGGATCAACAGTAGCAGAGGATGGTGACCTAGAGACAGAAATAACCCACAGAATACAAGCGGGATGGAAGAACTGGAAGAAAGTGTCTGGGGTGCTGTGCGACAGGAGAATAGGGATTAAGTTGAGGGGTAAAGTGCATAAGACAGTTGTGAGACCTGCGATGATGTATGGAGCAGAGACATGGGCAATAAAGAAGACACAAGAGAAAAAACTGGATGTGGCAGAGATGAGGATGTTGAAATGGATGTGTGGGGTAATAAGAAGCGATAAGATCGGAAACGAGGTAATTAAAGGTACCTCAAAAGTTAGAAAAATATCAGATAAGATACAAGAAAGTAGACTAAGATGGTATGGTCATGTCATTAGGAGGGATGAACAGTATGTTGGGAGGAGGGTGATGGAAATGGATATACAGGGTAGGAGAGGGAGGGGGAGACCAAAGCATAGGTGGATGGATTGCATCAATGACAACCTGAGGTCTAAAGGTTAGTTGGGTGAAGAGGTATGGAACAGGAACATATGGAGAAAACTGGCCAGAAAATCGACCCCACATAAAAGTGGGAAAAGATGTAGACGAAGAAGACTGGGGCAATTATTATTTGCCATACTTACCTTCAAGAATATAGGCATTGGGGCGCACAAGCAATTCTAACCATTGTTGCGTAATCTCTGAGAGTGTGTTTACTTCACATCCAAAGTACGCTTGATACTCAGGTTTGGCATGTATAACATATGCTTTGGAAGGACACTGAAATACAAAATGATTCAATTAACAGTAAAAGTCACTTTTACTTTCATGTCTCAGGTTGCATTCTTGAGAGGAAACCTTATACTAGACGAGCTAATAAACATGAAATTTTATAAAAGAATAGTCAACACACCTTTATATGTTTGGGAAGCATGCTGAAATACAAGATTATTCAATTTAGAGTACAAATAGCTTCTGTGTTTTGAAGTCCAAGAGAGAAGGCACTCATCACAATAGAGGAGCTAAATAAAATAAGTTTAGACAAGTGTGAATAGTCTATGAACCGTCAGTAGTATAAAATAAAAAATTTGAAATATTTGTTAAATATATTTATACTAATTAGTGTTCCAAGAACAAAACATAAAACTTAGAATAAATCAAAATAGTTGAAATCTAAATGTAAGTATTTTGTTCTATTTTTATTTAGACTACAACTTAAGCACACTCCTCTCTGTAGTAGAGGACTTATTTGTAGACCAAGAAATTATTATATCTATTAGTCTTTCAGGACACTCCTCAGTGCTGTATTCTGATAACAAGCATAGCCAATTGCTTTTACATGAACCATGAGATAAGGTGTTCTACTTCAATTATTAAAACATACAAATACAAAGTTTAAAGAATCCTTGTAGGAATAAACATTAAACTACTAAGGCTTCATAGCATATATCTCCTTGGCCGTGAAAATACCTTGCCCCTCCTTAATATAAGTCACCACCTTTCACCAAACTTCATAGTACACATAGTTACTAAACAGTCCTTGCTTTCATTTTTCCCAGCACCCACTCATCCATCATACTTTGTCTCTATACGGGTCACTTTTGCATCCCCTCATCAAAACCAGCTACGTATTAGCTACAGTTATCTTTGTAACAATATTCTTCAGTCAATGATAATTTCCAAAAAGCCCAAAGGCTATATAGATTACCACTCTTAGCTTCCCCTCTACCAGTCTTTGATTACTTTCTTTCTCCTCCTTCACATTATTTACCATCTCTTTATCACATCTAATATTAGCCCATCCTTTACAACTCCCCTCTTTTCATGCAATTCTTCTTTCATTAACTGTAGAGTTCTATAAAGAGGCCATTTTTTAAGCTCATATAATTTTCTATTCACACTTCTTTTTATGTGTCAATATTAGTTCCTAATATGGGGGTGGACACAGAATGAATAGGGCTGGAGATCTAAGGCTTGAAGCCCTTCTTATCATCCCCACAGTGGGCTCGATTGCGGGTCTGTCAACTCCCGAATTGAGTATTTTACCACTCAGCTACCGCGGTTCCCCTTATACCTCCAATAATTATATACACCAGAGTATAAGACTGTGGGACCCCTTATCACCCAGACCTTCCAAATCAGTACTTCTATCAGTTTTGTAAAAAAAAGAGAGAGAGAGAGAGAGAGAGAGAGAGAGAGAGAGAGAGAGAGAGAGAGAGAGAGAGAGAGAGAGAGAGAGAGAGAGAGAGAGAGAGAGAGAGAGAGAGAGAGAGAGAGAGAATTATTTTTATTTATTTTATTAATTTATTGCACCAAGGCGTCAGACATTACATGAGTTCATACAAATAATGCTTCAAATGGATATAAAACAAAGAATTGAACATGGTTTACAGGGAGGTGTACATATTGATAAAACATTGCTGCATACTAACACACAACTCACAGAATGGCAGCACAGAGTACATTATATGCAAAAGTAAAGCTCAGAGAAACGCAGAATGCACAAACAGAATTATACAGCAACATACAGAAAATATATGTATAATTCAATATAATTAATGGCCACCAAAGTGAGGAAAACGAGCAAGAATAACATCAAGGTTGTCATCATTAAGTAAAAATGAGCAGATCTGTATTAAGTTCTGACCACGTGGTAAAATATCTCTCACTGTGGGGCACTGAAGACAATAGTGGTCAAGAGTGTTAGCATTAGTTCGGTCGCATAATGTACAGGAGGTGTACTGTGGCATATCTAGAGTCTGGGAGACCTGCCATAAAGGCCGATACCCCATTCTGAGCCGAGCACTAACTACATTGTTTTTCCGCACCATTAACCCGCGTCTGCGATACTTGTAGCGACTGTGAAGGAAGTGATCATGGTGCTGTATGGACACACTGTTGGCCCTCTCCGTGTCCCTGCGCTGGACCGTCATGGCAAACCCAGCTGAGTAGATGATGTTACGTAGGCATCGGAGGGAGGGCTCAGCGTCCACAGCATGCCCATCCAGCATACAGGCCGCCTTGGCAAGACGATCCGCTGTGTCGTTGCCAGTCAGCCCAATGTGGGATGGAGTCCACACAAATGACACAACAAGAGAAGCATCCCGAGCGGCTGCGAGGCGACATAGTATATCTCCCACAGCACGGCCACAGATAGGTCTTGGCGAGGATAGGGCTTGTAGGGCCGATTGGGAGTCACAAATTATTACCCCATTCACTCGTCGTCGAACAAGGAGAGTCACGGCATCCAAGATGGCATTCAGTTCACAGTAGGTGGAGCTCGACGAGGGGGGTAGTCTACGGCCAATCCATGAATCAGCCGGCACAGGCGGCTCCATGGTGGGGGAAAACACAGCACATGCCGCCCTCCCATCTGCTTGCACAGAACCATCAACATAGACGTGGTGTGCTGCAGGGACAGACGTGGATACATCAGCGATAGTCTCCAGAGCTAACTGTCTCTGCAAGGGGGGATAGACATCCTTCGAGGTCGGTGTATATGTGACAGCGGGGAGGGGGACACGCCAGGGTGGTAAATCTGGGACAGCCGCCTGCACTGGCAGGTCGATGTCAAGGCCACGGAGAATGTCACTCACCACCCTGATAAGGTTATGACCTCCTGCTCGAAGTGGGAGCCTGGGTGCGTCTGGATCAAGGGACGTCCTCATGACAGCAGAGAAGTACGGAGCAAGAAAGGGGTAGTGAAGACACTTAACAGTAAAATAGGAGAGAGAGAGAGAGAGAGAGAGAGAGAGAGAGAGAGAGAGAGAGAGAGAGAGAGAGAGAGAGAGAGAGAGAGAGAGAGAGAGAGAGTCAAAGTCAAAGTCAAAGTCAAAAACTTTATTCCATCAAAAATGGCTATTACATGATAATTAATCTAATTACAAATTGCAATGTAAAATGTCAAAATAAAACTAATGAAATTTGCAAAGCACAAAAACACAAAATTTACACATGATAATTAATCTAAATACAAATTACAATGTAAAATGTCAAAATAAAACTAATGAAATTTGCAAAGCACAAAATCAAAAAATTTACACATTAAAAATATGCATACATACACTTCGTTTACCCAATGGGAGGATAATAATGAGACTAAAATCACTTATTAAGTAGGTGATTTAAAAGATGAGATTTAAGTGAGGGTAATGTTTGGCAACTTCTTAAGTTTGCGGGTAAAGAGTTCCAAAGTCTCGGGCCTATTACATTTAAGGCTCTTGCCCCAATATCAGTGGAAGTTCTGGGCACGTAAAAAGAAGAGAGAGAGAGAGAGAGAGAGAGAGAGAGAGAGAGAGAGAGAGAGAGAGAGAGAGAGAGAGAGAGAGAGAGAGAGAGGAGAGAGAGAGAGAGAGAGAGAGAGATGAGAGAGAGAGAGAGAGAGAGAGAGAGAGAGAGAGGAGAGAGAGAGAGAGAGAGAGAGAGAATGTGATATGTAAGGCAAATAAGAAACATTCTTTCTCCCTCCATCATAGAAAAAGAAGATTCTGCAAAAGTATAACTGATAAAAAATAATCCGTTTATAAATCGATTCACTAATATTTAAATGAGACCTATAAATACTCCTAATTAAAAATGAAATCACATTGATAAGGAAAACTCAAAGGATAATATTTAAATTTTCCATGAAAAATTAAAGGGTAAAACTTTTCAACTCTTCTTTCAAGTTGGTTAAGGTATTCCCCAACTCAAGATATCGCCTGCAATATTTCTTTTTCTTAATTCAGTCAGCAATAAAAAAAAATAATGTTAATTACTTGACTTCCATGTCAAAACAACATAATCAGATATGAAAATCAAGAAAAGGTGAAAGGCATATCTTCCAGCCTCCATAAATAACTAATAAATATAATACAGACTAAGACACTAATCACATAATACAACTGATAAAACACTTACGCGCTTCTTGGAAAACTGCGAAAGCCCGTGAAGATTCGACCTCACAATGACGCGCAATGGTTGCGATGAATCATAAGGCTTCGTATTGTCGTATCCAAATTCAAATAGCTGATAATGAACATTACTTCCAATCTTATATATGCATGACTTAGGCTGAAAAGAAAGAATAATGCTAAAATAAAGTGTTACAAACTAAACAAAACTGTTAAAAATCATAATCTAACTTAGCATAATTATAGCATATTAAGAGCTTTACCAGATATAAAAGTAAGAGAGATATCCATGAGGGTGAGAGGTAAAAGATACAATAAGACAGCACAACCATTCCTGAGAAACATCAAGCCCAAATGATTTTGTTAGGGTACTCCAGGGAAATTCGCAGCCTAGATCTATGATACCATTGCCAATGCCCTAGTTTTTTCTACAGTACATAGAATGTGTAAAAGGCTGCAGTAGATCAGTGGTTGAGAGCATAAGTTGGGAAGTGACGTGCCAGACTAATGTGGGTTAGATCCGACCTCAGGGCATTTGGAATGGCATCCAACCTTATTCTCCCAGCTATGTTTAATGTCAAAAATTCCCAGTTTTTCATGAACTTACAGCACTAAGTACTCACCTCAAGATGATCATCCCAATCCGTTGGTATCGAGTTTGACCAAGGCAACTGAGTGCACTGTCCCTTAGAACCATTTTCACCTTCGCCCAGATCAAGATTGGATTTCTCCACAGAGGAGGTTTTCAACAAAATGTCTTGCATGTCTAGAAGAGCATCAAGAACATTGTTTGAATTTCCAGATGAAGTGCTTGGTTCACTCTTATCAAAGCACTCTTTACCACTTTCATTGAGACCCTTGTTTTTCAGATCTTTGTTCTCACTTTTTGACCCATCTACAATTGCTGCACCTCCCTCCTCAACATTGTTTTTAGCAGTACCGGATTTTTTAGGTGACTCTCTTGCTGTCCTACTCCTTAATATTTTTCTTTTAGGGAACTCTTTGATATTAGTTTGCATATCCTCTATGTTCATGTCAATTTCTTCATCCTGATTTTCCATCTTGGTGGCCCTTTCTCCTAAATCAACAGCAAGTTCTTGAAATGTCCCATAAATTTCTCCATCATCAGAATTCTCGTCAGTGCTCTTATCTACATGGGATTCGTTCATTTCTTTAAATACATTATTCCTGCGTTTTTTCTCTGGTGCTTTTTTGACACGTTTAGGTTTTTTCTGAGAAGATGAAGGCCCAAATATATCATGATCTGATGTAGAGTAAAAGTCTAAGAAATCTTCATTGTAATCTGGCGCTGACTTTTCATCATTGCTTTTCTCAACTACCTCCAGGTCAGGTCTGACAATCCTAAACTCCAAGGGACATTTCATTCTGTAATTACAAACATCACACAATGTTATCGCAGCAAAGCAGAAAGCCAGCAATCAACAAAGTAGTAATAAGTAGAAATTCCTGGCAAACAACTATGAGATATAACTCTTTCCTACTGAGAATCAATCCAACCAAATTTCATGATATCCACAAATTTAGAAAATACCGATAAATCAAATACAGTGGCAAAGGCATTAGACCTAATGGCCAATGTTAAAGAAACACAGGTACAAAAGGAGTATGTAAGAAATATGAAGGAATAATTTTAGCAACCCTGGAATATATCACTTACTCATGGATATCAGGTACTGTACATAGTTAAAGTGTCTTCTTTATCCAGGAGTGCTAACTCATCATATAAAATTAGTTAAGGGGGACCACATTAACATCAGGGCTATGTTCCTGACAACTGACTTAAGTCGGATGCCGACGCAAGTCAAAAAAGACCTACATTCAAACCTAGGACCCCCAACCAATGTTTAAAATAAATCATCTAAAACATAGAAAAATAATCTAAGTTCTTAATCTATGATATAAAAATAGTAAAACTAAACTTGACAGTATTGCTTACCTTTACTTGTGTAACCTAAAACATAAAACTTGTGAAATTACACTACAGTACAGTATACAGTACAATTTTGCTTACCTTTCCTCGTGTGATTAGCTTGCACACTGGAAGGGGCACTGCAAGGAATGGTATACCCCCTCCCTAATTCTTTCTGTTAACACACTGGGAAACTCTTTTGCTGCTTTTTCATCACCACTAGCTATCAGCTTCACCTCACACCCTTAGGTTAAGTAAATTGGCAAGGCTATTAAAATGAATAAACCAATATCTACTGGCCACAGTCTTCAATTTCACTCCCTTTTCCGAGCATTTTACTATTTCAACTTTAATTTCCATGGTGATGCCGTTTCTTTTCTTCATAGCACTGCCATCAAAACTATCACCACTACGCCTGGGAGGCATAGTAATGTCAATAATGAGTGAAAATGAGCAAAACCAACGAGAGTAAATGAACATGAGTAACAACATGTCGGGCAAGAGTAAACTGAGTGGTGGTTCTTCTTATTCTTCTAATGACACGTGACGTCACATTTTTACATGAGACTCAACAAACTATTTCGAATAAAATCGTATTTACAGCTGTTTGGTACTTTTTTTTTTTAAATTCAATATATTCCTTCAATGTAACCAAATATATAAACAGAAAATAAATAGAGATATTAACTTGATAAAGACCAATACAGTTGTGCTGCTAGCCATGTATTCGTCCACCAAGCTCACAAACTATTGAGCGAGTGTGGTTTGAATTAACTGTACCAGCCAGGTAGGTTGAAAAATTAATGTAATAATAATCTATTAATTATTTATTGGCCTCTGACATAACGGTAAAATGACATGACTCGACGTTCTACAAGGACTCCCTGTATACATAAAAGTGTGAGGTGATCTGTATACAACGAAATATATTCCAGTAAGTTAATTATAAAGAAAAAGAGAAGACAATAGGCAAGAAAGGAATCTGAAATCCTTCTTAACACGGTTAAAAAATATAAATATCTACCTTTGACTTTCAAGGCATTCTGAGCCATAATTGCTTATTCTCAAAGTTGAATGAATCATAAGATAAGATACAGTATTTAGAGAACCATATCTATCAATAGGGATAAATATGTACATGGTATGAAGAACAACATAAAAATTTCACCTATTCAATAAATTAGACTGTCAACACTGATAACAAAAACATCTCCCAGAAAAAATATGAAAAAGTCCACAAAACCGTAATGAATGACTGCTTGTGGCTAGCTGAAGTCATTTTCTGGATACTGTCACATGAAAGATATGTAAATGATGTACAACTTCTAAAGAATCAATATAAACCAGGTGATCATTCTCTTGATAGGAGACATGCAGAGAAGACCTGAGGCATTCTGGACAAATATGTATTTACAAGTAAAAGACAATGATACCGCAACTTGTTACAATAAAAAAATTGTAGATTAAAATGCTATATATATAGTTTCTTTCCTAACGTCCTGTCAAACTGGAGATAATGACAACTGTTCCAACAGAAGCAGGGCCTTAATATATCCAGTTTGCCCTCACATCCATTAGCAAGCACTTTGCAACAAGAAAAAAATGTCAGAGAACGCAATATACGTGGGAGAAAAGTATGGAACTTTTTTAGAATTTTTTCTACCCCATCATTAGGGCTATTACTCTCCGTTATTAATACAAGGCCCTCGATACATGACAGGAAATTAGTTTTCCAAAATCATATATGAAATTAGATATTTTTGTAACTGAATATCTTTTGGTCAATATAATATCAATCCACAAAACACAGGTTATGGCATTGTAAACTTGAAAGATTATATCAACGTGGCCTGTAAGTACATTATATATAAATTCCAAAATTCTTATGATAAAATTCACATGCAAAGATAGCAAAATCTATCAAATAGGAGAGAGCTCCTATCTCTTGTATCTCTGAAAGAAGTTCAGTACTTACTTAAAGAATGGTTTATTCTTTACTTCAGTCAGAGACACCTGGGCTGATTTCTTGTAAAACAGCTGCTTCTTTTCAACGGGCGTCCAAATCTTTTTTGGCATTGGCTTGTCGATAAATACAATCCTGTGATCAATTTTTTTTCCGTCAACATCTGCAGTGATAAAATGCACATGACTAGGATGAGAGACTAAGCTGGAAGCTAAGCACTGTGGTTATGGGTTATATACACACTGACATTTCCCCCTGAAGGGGAGAAAATACCTCCTCCATGTTCCCCTGCATGTCATACGTTAATTAATTGGGACAGAGTGAGGGAACTGGGATTCCCTCCTTTGCAATTTCTTCCCACAAAGAGTCAAGTTTTTTGCTCTGACTCAATCACCCCCCTAATAAGGGGATTATGGTTTCTGTAGAATGAGAGACCGAAAAAATGAGAGATAAAAGAAAGACTGGAAAGTAAATATTCAAAAAACAGAAGAGGAGGCCTATGTATGTCAAAAATACGATCTTATATAAGAGTATTTATGACTAGAAGCCATGCAATCACAAAAGTAGTCATACATCTGCACATAAACTTTACAAAAAAATTTGCCAGGCCTCAATATGATGTCAAAAAACAATGATGAATTTATAGATGAACAAATTTCTTTAACTTTAACATAAAATCTGCAGTCTTAAAAAGTTATAAAGTCAGTGTCTTTACACATTAAGCTATTCAACATACTGAGCCCAGAATTAAGCATAACTTATCTCCATGATACCACAAATTCAGCTAATATTATTGTTTACGTTTTAAGTGTTATTATGCATCTCCATTATGGGGTGGACACAGAGTGTAGCTGGGGAATAAGGCTTTGATGCCCTTCCTAATGCCCAATGGTGAGCTTGATCGCAGGTTTTTCAACTCCCGCGTTGAGTACTCTAACCAATTGGCTAGACTTACAACAGGAAATTAACATTCTAAATGTCATGTACTGTACAGAATCTTAGGAAAAACGGGGCAATATTCTGCATTCCTAGAGAAAAAGAGATTCAACTTTACATAGATCAGAATACAACAATAACTCTATTGTAAAGAGCTAAAGTAATACAATCTTTCCATGTACATTCTCTGTAACTAAAAACAATTCACAGAAGTTACCTCACAATAAGGGCTATTTACTGTATGTTACAATAGTTGTTTTGATTGTCATTCCCTGAGCTGCCTAGCCAAACAACCTGAGTCCTTAAGGAAGACCGCCACCCATCCCAAGATTTCCCTCGAGCTCTAATGGAGTGTATGTCATGTTGGTGGTGTATGTGGTTGTGTACAGTGCGGCATTAATATGTTTCCTAGGCTGCTCTCAATGTCTCTGGCTAAGAGTCTTTGAGAAATGACAGTCGTAGTTACTTCACGGTGTAAAAAAAAAGTCATGTTGTTGAGAAATGAGGTCATTGCTCAAGTAAGCAAATCTTCTATCAGGCTCTCATGCCATGTGATGAGCAAGGGTTGATTAATTTGCAGCTCCAAAGGGCGGACCTACAGCAGAGACGCTGTAACTGCAGGTCCTGTTTTCAACTGGTTTTAATAGTTTTAAAACATTAAATTGAATAAAAAAAAATCCCCAATATATGACCTGGGTAAAGTGGGAAAGTTGTAGGGCTGGTTCTGAATTTTAGCATGGTACTGACTAAATCTCGCTCAATATAAATGTTTCAAACATACTAAAGAGATTTAAAATTCGTAAAAGCACATCAAACAAGATCCCATTAAGAGCACAGTTCACCTTTTCATATAAAAAAAAATTGGTTATTTGATTAAATTTATATTTTTGGTCAAGAGCAACTGGTGGAAACCAATATAACGACTCTTAAGCATAAATTTTTTTCGATACCAATAATATCATTTACAGCTCTGAAAACATATCTTAAAAATAAAAATACAAAAATCATAGGATATATTTAATCAAAATGGAGTGAATAATTTTGGGAGCTTTAGTTGGAAAAATTACAAAATAAACAAAATGGTCTTTTAATGTAAGTATCTCTACAATTGTTACCTTGAACGGTGTAATTACGTATTACGACTGGTACATCCCATTCCTTGTCAAAGCTGGGGCCAGAATTATCTACAATCACCTTCAGGGCACTGGTGGAAACAACAATATTTGCCCTGTGTTTCTTGGCTAGGTAAATAACATTGGAATCTTCACTTACTGTAATAAATAAATAATAATGAACATAAATTAATAACACACGAATCTGTCATATTGTCAAATGTGACACACTGAAAAACGGATATACAAGTTTCTAAGAAATACTGTACTATGGATCATATTGTTTTCAAGGGTCTAGAACTGTGAATGCGAGTTGTTTAGCTTAGCCACCTTCCTTACAAGGGGTAATGAAGCCACTTGTGTACTTATTCTAACTAAATAAATTGCCATATTCTGTTGAGCAGGCAGGGTGCCCTCCACTGTGACAAAAGAGCAGTTGAAGATAGCTTTATAGGTAATCATCCCATCCTCGCCTCCTATGGCAGTTGCTTTGTGGCTGGACAGAAGTCAGCCAGAGAATGATTGCTAAACTCCCTGACTCCCTTATATCCGTAGTCGGTTCTTACAACACGCATATATAAGCTCTCGCATCACCAAGGAGATCCCTTTGAGATATAGGGATTGCGATGGTTTAAAATGCAGAGTGACAGAAAGGAAATGATGTCTGAGAAGTAAAGGACACTTAGTTCCTAAGTAATACCATTTCAGTGATGTCTAGATTACCAATGAATTACAATTATACGTTCTTTACTATCAGCATATCTTTTGCTGTTTTGCTTTGCTTCTCTTCTGTCAATCATTTTGTTTAACATCATTCATTTTCAAGGCAAATTTTCCGTAATGCAATTTGCACTAATTTGCCTTCTCTGAGCCTAAAAATAGCATTATACCTTTGTAGCAGTTACTTTTATATGGCATCTACCCAAGGAAACAAAGTAAAGCACTGTGTTCAAGTCAGAGTTATGTTGAGCTTACTTCACATATTTTTGGTCTCATGAAGACTTCCTGATAAATAATAAATTTAACAATAACATATATCAAATGAGATCAGTTTATATCGCAGTCTCCATTTTCTAGTTAGAGTTAGGACAGTGCATTCCTACGAAGGACTGTAGAGTTAGCAAAAGCAACCGTTACCCAGAGTGAATGCCCTTTCTAACCTCAGACAGTGGCTGGCTGTGAACTCTCGACCTGACGAAGCAAAGTTGCGAGCATTACCACTCTGCTATGGTAGACAACAAATATTAAAAGAGATTTGTGCAATACTTGGCTTATATTTGATTAACTAATAAGGATACGGAGGTATTACTTTTAGAGTAGATTCTATATCTTAATGTCCAAGAAAAGAATTTGCAAACAACTACTGTCTTGAGTGTGTTCATAAGTCCTGTCTAAGCAAATACAAACAAAAACCTACCCATTATCTACCCGTGTATTAATGTATGTACAGTATTACTGTACTGTACTGCATTATTACATTATTATTACTATATGAAAATTCAATAATACTGTATACTTTATATTTTATGTAGTAGTTAAGTATCTTTAGCCTAAGTACTGTACAGTACGGCATATGTATGTACCGTACAGTACATGTACTTTTTTTTTTACCTAAACACAGCTAATGAACGGACTTCTGGAACCTAACTTGTTTATATGAAGGGGAGTGTCTGTATATATAAACTTAATCAAATGTAGAAGTTATTATATATAGGGTAATCACAAACTGTTACAAAACTGCAAGCAGTTTAAACCAAAAATAACTATATAGAATAAATGTATAACATACCAGGAGTTTTATACAGGAATTCATCCATACCACCAGGAAACTCCGGATCACCATTAACTTTATTTGTTACAGTGTCATCTATGGGCAACTTGCAGAGAGTGGTGGCACTTGGAAGCTTCATAAATGGCACACAGCCCTGAGTAAAAATAAAATATATACAGTATATACAGGACATTTATAACATTCTGTTTATAATTTATTTCAAACACAAAAGATGGAAGACAATTTTTGTGTGATAGCGTAAAACGGTGTCGTTGCTATGAGCTTTTAACGATGTGCAAACTACACTAATGAATATGTGTACAAATGAAAAAAAAAAAAAAAGGGGGGGTAAATCAACTAAGCAATGTTTACTTTGTGATTTCTTTCTTGAAAAACGGATAAGACACAGATTAAGGCAACATTACAGAAAATATCCTTTTGGGATGATATAATGACAAAAATTTTCCAATACCTACACCTTAATCTAAGCATAACTAAGAAATGTTACTCACAAACACAACAAATATCTAAAATCAATCAGCCATAATAAAATTTTGAGTTTAGAATATTTTCATTCAAAGATGGAATGATACTGATAACAGACACTCTTCGATTTAAGAACATCCAACATATGAACAAAAAGAGATACAAACGTGTGAAAATTGCAGTGTCTATGCAGTCTACTATCATTATGCAGCAAGTTATGGATGGATCTAACGTTTCAAGAAATGTGCAAACTTGCATCATATGTCTTTAGGATAAGAAAACAAATGTACAGGGGTTCCCCGTTTAACATCAGGGTTCCGTTTCTGACAGCTGACTTAACCAAGATTCTATAATTCTATAATTCGAACTTAGATCCCTCACTAATGCTAAACATAAATACAGTTACAGTACTCCAAAATATAGAAAAATAATCTAAGTCCTTAATCTAAGGCATGAAAATATTAAAACTACACTATGTAGTATTGCTTACCTTTACTACTGTGGTTGGTTTTCATATGGATAAATGGATAACCTCAGAACCCATATCCAACTTAGGGTCGTACAGTTTAACACCAGCAAATAAGCACAAGAACAAGTGGGTGACACTTCTTCCACCCTTTCCCATTTATTTACTCACTCCTGAAAACAAGAGGTTCACAGGGATGCGTAATTGATGCTGGTCATCCAGCCAAAGCACTTAAAACATCTTGATGTTGAAAGTATGAATCCATAGCAAATGAGCACGATAAACAATATGGCAGATGAGAGTAAGCACCACAGAATTTACAAGAGCATTTCTTAAAAATGCGTTCTTATTGTTCTTAGAGTGCTGTCGTTTTGGTGTCTCTCTTTCTCAAAAATTTATACACCTTGTTCGCTTTTTACGCATGTTTATAATCCGCGAAATTAGAATAACGCCCATATAAAATAATAGTAAAAAATATACGAAATTTGCGAATAATGCCCATGCCAACAAATTCGAAAAAAAATTTCATTTTAGTAAATAATCAAACGCCTTGGAGGCACTTTTCCTCCATGCTCCTCCTCTTCTACTGCTTAATGCGATTGGATATTATGAAGATAATGAAAAAAAAGGATTAAGAACAGCAAACAAACTTTCGATATAATATAGTCAGGGAAATAGCATGCAAGGGTGCATCAGCTGATACGGAAGCGGTAAAAAGTTTGCGGATAGAGGTTCGTTCTCCAGCATCCTCCTCCTCCTCTTCTACCACTTAATGCGATTGAATATTATGAAGACAATTGAAATAAGCATTAGAACAAACAGCAAACAAACTTTTGATATAACATCGTCAGGGAAATAGTATGCAAGGGTGCATCAGCTGATACAGAAGCGCAAAACGTTTGCAGATAGAGGTTCGTTCTCCCGCATCCTCCTCCTCTTCTGCCACTTAATGTGATTTAATATTATGAAGATAATGGAAAAAAGCATTAAGAACAAAAGGCAAACAAACTTGCGATATAATATCGTCAGAGAAATAGCGTGCGAGGGTGCATCAGCTGATACAGAGGCGGCAAAACATATGCTGATAGAGGTTCGTTCTTCCGCATCCTCCTCCTCATCTACCGCTTAATGCAATCGAATATTATGAAGACAATTGAAAAAAAGCATTAAGAACAAACAGCAAACAAACTTTCGATATAATATCGTCAGCGAAATACGTGCGAGGGTGCATCAGCTGATACGGATACGGCAAAACGTTTGCAGATAGAGGTTTGTTCTTCTCCATCCTCCTCCTCTTCTACCGCTTAATGCGATCGAATATTATGAAGAGAATTGAAAAAAGAGCATTAACAACAAACAGCAAACAAACTTTCGATATAGTATCGTCAGGGAAATAGCGTGCGAGGGTGCATCAGCTGATACAGAAGCGCCAAAACGTTTGCAGATAGAGGTTCGTTCTCCCGCATCCTCCTCCTCTTCTACCGCTTAATGCGATCTAATATTATGAAGAGAATTGAAAAAAAGCATTGAGAACAAACAGCAAACACTCTTGCGATATAATATTGTCAGGGAAATAGCATGCAAGGGTGCATCAGCTGATACTGAGGCGGCAAAACGTTTGCATCCTTGTGCTCACCGCCACCATGCACGTCCCAGTGTATGCCTGTTGCCCACCGCATAATAGAGTGCATTAATTTGTTTACTATACAGTGTATCTTTTATACTGTACACTATTTCCATGTTAATATAAATAACTACAGATCTTTCTGCTTTGTTATGTACTAATAAAATATGTTTTACTTATCTTATATCTTTGGTATAGTGCGTCTATGGACGGTTGTGGAACGTATCTATGTCCATTATCATTGTTTCTTATGGAAAATGACTAGTTAAATTACGTGAAAATTACAATGCGCGGCACAGCTGAGAACCTATCTTCACGTTATTCTAATAACTAGGTGTGTTTGGTAATTTTGTAAATTAAATCTAATTCCTTCAAATAACCAAATACATACATAACTGAATAAATAAAACCATTAATTTGATATATGCGTATACAACAATGTTGTGTGATAAGAAAGATCGTATTTACGGATATGTATTTGGTAATTTTGCAAAAGACTTAAATCTAATTCCTTCAAACAACTGAATACATAAACAAATAAATAAAACCAATAACTTGATATAAGTATACAACAATACCGTGTGACTATTCTTTTGCCAGGCTCACAGAGTGTTCAGGCCATGCGATTTGAATTTACCGTACAAGCCAGGTAGATCAAATACGTAATTTATAACTAAATTATTAATTATTTATTGGTCTCCGACATAACGGTGGAATGATATTAAATGAAAGTACTTTATATGAGGACCCCCAGTATTAGTTTCAAACACAACTTTATGTTACATATATGATGTAGGAATGTTTGTACACCCAATATAGTACTGTACATACAAAACATCAACTTACCAACAATTCAGGATACAAATGGCAGTTCGGAACATAACTTATTCGTAAGTTGGGAGAGCATTTGTATGTGTATTTATTGCTTTTCAAGGAAGTGTTCATACAGTGGTATATAATACAAGTGAAAGCATGAATCTTTCAGTCCCCAAATCCACAAGAAAAATTATTATTCTCATAATTATATTCATGCTACTTATACATGCAGGACTTCCCAAAATAATAAATTTTACAAGCTATAATATTTAAAAAACCACGAGATATTCTGTAAATATATAAACTACGGACCTACAAAAGTTGCCAGCCTGGCTTAAGCAATTTTAATACTGAAAATATTCTTCACTAAAGTTTCAAGTACTTGCAGTATTATAAACAAGTGAAACACATAAATTTTATTTGGTTGTTATTATGGTATACTGAAAGAGAGGTATATAAAAAAGGAATCCTAATCCAATATTATTATTCCTTGGACTACAAAATAAATAATCCTCGTTTTTTTGTGCCCTTATAAGTTCTCATTATGGGGATGACACAGGCAGTGTGGCTGGGAAATTAAAGCTGGATGTCCTTCCTAGTACCCACAGTGAGTTCAACACTCTGTCAAATCTCGAGTTAAGTATGCTAACCACTCGGCTACTGCGATCCCCTGTCCTAAGACTATAAAATGGTTAGAGAATATTTGGAATACCACATCTACTCAAAAATGCCAATTCTTAAACGGGAAAATTTTAACTTTACAAAAGTGGGCTGTAAATAAAGAGTTAACACAGGAAAGACCTGAGTTTGAGTTAATATTGATCATGTTGTAGGGTAACGGGCTTACCTACACATATTTTAAAGCAGCATCAAATCACACAGAGCAATACTTGTGCAGCATTGATGCATCTTTTGAATAGTTAAAAAGAATATCTCTAGTCTCCTTAAGTGTTTGATAATAATTAATGCAATACCAAAAACAATGTCACAGTGTAAACACTTTTATCTTTCTAGCTAATATCAACAACTTTCACCTTTCTGGCTAATATCAACATCTATATGGTAAATCAGAATGGGTAAACAGATATAAAGCTGAAATGACACAGATTCGTATACATTATGGAAGTAAATAAGGACACAAAAAGACTGTAAAACTATAACAAGAAAATTTTTCAAAATGTCGCCATATGCTGCTGAAGGAAGCAGGGCAGCCACATCTGAACAAACAGAGGGAAGTGTTGATATAAGTTTTTGAAGGAAACACTCTGTTCTGGCCTTAAAGTATAAAACGAGGAACTATATATACAAGACACAAGAACAAACGGGAGAGACACAAGGCACAGGTAACCAACAAGGCACGAGGCTGAAACTCGACTGACTATGTATTACTTTACGTTACATCATGGCAAGAGTTGCAAGATAGTATTAAATAGATTATATATTTACAACAGAGAGGCATGAGTTTGTTTTATAGGAAATGATATGACGTTTGTCTGTATATATGTTCACTTATATGTATAACCGAAACCAAATCATATATCCACACCCCTCTCCCCCCCATGCTCTTAGCAAAATTATGAGCGGACTCTCTTTTCCAAGAGTCGAAGTGAACAACGTGGTACAGTGGGGGTATTATCTACAGAACTTTTCGATCCTGAGCAAAAAGGTCACAGGGGCATGGGGGAGAGGGTCAATACTAGGGGAGGGCCATGGACAGAGATGTCGACAATTCTGCCACCAGACTCAACCACTGGGAAGATGTACCTCATACTCCCTGAACCAGCTGCAGCCCATGACTACGACCTTGTCCAAACGGTGTCATGTCGGGTCTTTAATTTGAACTCGCTGGCCGACGGTCAACCTGGCAAGGGGATGGCCATGGGAATCATACTGGCGCTTGATATGTTCAGTACAAGCAGCAGCTCAGCGGTCATTGTACTCGGTCCGGGCTTGCCATTCCTTGGAGTACTCTGGGTGGGCCGGGACACAGGAGGGGAAGGAGCGGCCTTACAGCACCTGGGCAGGAGAGTGACTTGCAGATGTAGAGGAGTTGTGTAGCTCTAGGAGACCCCTATCAACTCCTCGCAGTCGATGTTTCAATTGGGTGCCATATTTAAAATGACGAGCTTTAAAAACTTGACAGCTGCCTCGGCATGTCCTTTTGACTGGGGATAGTGGGGTGAAGAAAAAAAATGGTGAATGCCCCAACGTTCCATGAGGTTCCGGAAGTCAGCACTGTTAAACGGTGGGCCTCCATCACTTCTTACGTGGAGGGGAACACCAACTTCTTGGAAGTATCTGCAGAACATCCTGACGACTCTTGAAGCCGTCGTGTCGGGTCAGCAGGGTACGACCACAGGGCAGCCTGACAATCTGTCTGCAATTACCATTACCAGGAATTACTTCCCTGCAACCTGGGAGAAATCAGCGAAGACAGACTCGAAAGGCCTCGTAGAGTGATTGTCAGATAGGTGTTCTTGTAGGATCCTGTCAGTTTCCATAAAAAGTGATGACTCATCAACTGTGGTGATAGCGTTGCATGTAACGACGCGTCATACATGACGACAGTTGCCATGTATCTTGTGGGGAGAAGGGAGAGCTCTACTGGAGTCTGAAGAGCTGTCCTGACCCTTGTTCTTTTTCTTGTAACATCTGTCGTAGTGGCCAGTCTTATTGCAATTGCGGCATTGCACATCCTTAGCTGGACATCTAGGGGTCCTAGCCCAGTGACCCTTACAGCCACAGTTGGTATAGGTACCGTCAGCAGCAGGGCACCTTCCAGGGTCGTGCCAGTGGATGCAGGCCTGGCATAAAACACTGGATGAAGACTGTGTCTATGGAGTCTGCTGGGAGGAGGCCATCTTCTGACATTTTTGTTTCTTATTGTATGCAGAAATGGCATGGAGTTGGACTAATGTGGCATAAATAACTGAAGCAGTTGTATGAGCTGCCTCCAATGGCCTACAGCACGTGATGAATGTATGGAGGGATGCAGCTGCATCGAGAAAAATAAGGCGTTGTACAAGGTCCTGATATCAGACTCCCATCAGGATCACCATCTTTAACTGTGTCTCGGTACAATACAATTTACGGGATCGCCAGAACACAGGTCTACCTTCCCAGCCAGGTTTTTAAGGCGGACATAAAAGTTGCTGAGGACTCATCGTTGGCTTGTTAACAGCAATGTAGATCATGATGATGAATGGCTTCGTTCCTGAGATCCTTGAAGTGATCTTGCAATCAGTCGAGAATTTCGTCCACTGTGAAAGAAGTGTCTGGAGGGATCCCAAGTGTGTGCTCCAGAACTTTTTGTAAGTCAAGGGAGATGCACGTAAGAAGCTGTATGAGCTGATTTTGTTTTGACAATTTCTGAAGGTCTATCATGACAGCAAAGTTGTTCCACCTCCGACACCACTGGCGAAAAACTTGAAACGTGTCATAAGCTTGCAGAGTGGGTGGGTTCTGTGAAACTGGTATGCTTGGAAGAGGAGGAGCAGCCGTGAAAACAAGTGTGGCAGAAGCAAGAACATGAGGGCTATGGGTAGCAGGAGGTACTGGGAATTGACACTAACAGACAAGTCCGTCGGGGTTGGGAGATGCTTAAGTACAACTTGCGTGGGTGGGGGAGCTGTGCCACTTCACATGTGTGACATCGTATGTAGGAGTGCCGAAAATCTTAAGTTGTCCTAGTGAAGTCAGCTTTCCTCAGACTCCTGCAAAAACTTCAGAAGTTGAAGGACATCACTGCTGCTATCCCGTGCGGCTGTAGCACTGGGAGTTAGCGGCAGTGGGAGGGAGTGTGCGGCAGCAGCAGAGTCAAGGGGGCCTCATATTCTTCATGAGGAGCAGTGAGGAAGTTGTACAGTTCATCCAGGACGTGTGCAGAGTCTCCAGAACGGGTAGTAGGAGAATCAGCCATTGAGAAGTAGAAAAAGGCAGGTAAGGCTTAGAGTGAGTAAAATCCAGGACTGTAAAATAGATTTATGAGTAAAATGTAGTGAACAGTGCTTGGGATACGCCTCTAACACCACTTGTGAGGTGCGTGCAGGCGAGCCCAGGTGGTGGTGTTCAGGCGGGGAGGCTCGTGGCAATTAATTGCGGCAGAGGATGATGAACATCAGTTGTCATGCATACATCGGAGGAGAAAGGTGTGCTTGATGACTCCATAATGAGGAGAAACAGCCTTCCCATAGTAATACATATATAAAAAAGCCACAATAAACAACTGAGGGGGTATACACTGCACTAACACACTGCTTTACACTCGTTGAACACTATGTCGTAAATTGCACATTATCCAAAGGTTAAGCATTGCTTGGGGGTTCCAATGAGTAGGCTGATTACACAAAATTTGTCTCCCACTAAAATGAACACAGAACCTGAAAGATGTTCACTCAGAGTTCTCACTGCAAGATGTTGATTTAGGTTCTTGAAGGATACACTCGGTTCTAGCTTCAAAATATAATACGAGGAACTATATATACTGAGACACACAAACAAACAGGAGAGAAAACAGGAGCGTGTAACCAACAAGGCACAAGGCTGAAACTCAATTGACTATGTATTTCTTTATGTTATATCACGGCAAGAGTTGCCAGACAGTATTAGATTAAATATTAACTTTACGAGAGGCATGGGTTAGTTATATTAGAAATTAAATACTGTTTGTTTGTATACTTTTTCATTCATGTATCCACAGGAGGCAACAGATATACTGAAATAATAAACTTACCAAGCTTAGCAAGTGCCCAATATGTTTGAAGTAAAGGTCATTAAATTTGCCCTGTGGATCCTGAGGGCATAACGGTATTGACTGCTCCTGCACATACATCTGCTTATAGCGATGGGCTGATGTGCGCCGCTTCTGCAAGTAGTTGAAGATATTTACAAATAAAAGTATATAATAACACTTCTCACACTGCAATCAGGGAATAATCCTTCAGTCCCTAATTTAGCAGAAGAGTGTAAACTAGAAACTTTACTCATATAAACATAATACAAAATTCAAATAGCAATAAGTATCTACACTATAACACAAAAATAAAATCTTATTTCAAATGAGTGAGTCTTAAGCAAGATTAATTATAACCTGCACGTATTCAGTAATGAATTTGTTGATGTTTTCTGGAACCTCATTGTAAGTCCTCAACATCAAACGAGACACTTGGAGGGAGAATTTCATGAACTCTTGTTGTTCCACGTAAACTCGATTCTGAAGCCTCTGTGAAAAGAAAATTATAAAATTATAATTCATCACAATAATAATCATGCAGTACAAACGTTTACAAAAAGAGGGAGAATACATTTTTAGTATACATATAAGTTGGAGATCCATTAACTGCACACCCAGAATAAATATTTGAGCATGCTTTTACTATACTTTATAAGTCCCATGTATGCTACTTCAGCAGGTTTGGTTATACAGTAGTTACTCCATGACAAAAGTAAAACTGGACTGTAATGTGAACACAATATCCCCACAGTGCACCTGGGCCAAAACCAGTCAATCTGAGAAAAAACAAAGGATACAAAATCCTCCCTCACAAAAAAGTTGCACTTCCAGTGAATGTCATTAGCAATGACATCATATGATTGTGAGATAATGCAATCTTCTGAACCAATCCTCCTTTCAACTCATCTTTCTTTCAAAGGTGAGCATTATAATCTGAGAAACTTGAGAAAAGCAAAAAAATAAAATCCTCCCTCACAAACAAGCTGCACGTCCAGTGACTGTCATTTGCGATGACATATCCCTGTAAGCATATGAAGTCTTCTGAACCAATCCTCCTCTTGCCTTGTTATACAGTTTTTTCCAAAGGTAAGTGATATAATTTCACTTTGGCAACTGTGTGAATTCTAAGACTCATCAAAACAGTGAAATACTGTATAGCACTTTTTGCATTACTGTCATTTTCACTTAAAACTTATTCAAGAAATTCCCACTTGACTCAGGAAATGATAAACTCTCGTCCGATCACACCATGCGGCATCAAAATGGACAATCTGCTTTAATTCCTCAGCTTCAACCTGTCTCTGTCCACCCCCATTTGAATGGGGATTAATAGTTATTAAAAACTTAATCTGTACTCCACTGCTCTGCTTAGAAAATTAAAAACACAAACACAAAATACCTAAGGTTTTACTGTACAATACTTTATCACGAAACTCACGAGGTAATTTTCATATTCTGCATTTTCAGTAGCTGTGACAGGAGCTCTAATCTGAAACTTGACAAAGGCTCGAAGATATGCCCTGTGTTCCTCATGGCTTAAGCTGGATTTGTATGGTATCATTACCGGACAGGCTTTTTTTACGAAGAACCTGCGCTTCTTAAAAATGTTATCAACCTGAAAAGAAAAGAATGACTCTGTCAGTAAGCTTAACTAATGACTTACTTGAAGAGAACTGGGGAAGGCAACAGAAAATGAGTATTTATGGTAATATAAGAACTTTGAATTCCATTTCCTAAGATCTCTAAACTGTGTTTGGCAAGGAAACAAAAATATAAAAACACACATAACAAAGAAATACACACTATTTATAGATGAAAAAGTGAAACAGCAATAAGAAAACATATTTTGTTGTCCAAATTCTATCAAGTATGTAAAGTGATTGTGAAGTTAAACTAAGTCTAGGACACAGAACTGGGCAGAGTATGGATTGTAATCAGTCACTATAATACTTCCTGATATATGGAATGCAATGAGTTAAGAGCAAACTGTTTTTCATGATATTCATTTGTCAGAATACACACATGAGGCACATTGGCCTACTTCCGAAATTAGTTTCACAATGTTGACATTTCTCAATTGATACATGCCATAATTATCAAAATAAGATATTGGACAACTAAGAACTGTAAGAAGAATATGCGCTTTCCGGACAGAAAGTTTGCAAATCCATTCATCTAAAAGGCAGCTGATGGGATATTGAGGAAGGTAGATCATCTTTTGAAAGCTACATCCAAATGGACTGTTTCCTAACTCCGCTTTGGAAGCAACTTTGAGGAGTGCTACCATTCAAAAAGGGAGAAGGCCTTAAAGCGAGATGGTGGTGATATGGTGGATATCGGATGAAATAATATTACTTGTTATATGCTCAGCTGATAGCAGTCTGTAAGCATCCTTTGACACTGAGAGTGACAATGACCACTGAATATTTAAATGTACAACCTATAAATATGTCACATTTAAGGTATAGGGACAAGTAATTATTCCAGCACAGGAAGGAGTGGGTACATCTTGGCAGTTCATTAAACCAGAGAAGATAATCAACATTGTTACTGAAGTGCTAGATGTAAGACTTAGCTGCAAGCGCCTTTAAAATAAGGCAAGGAGTATATTAGAAAAAAAGTGAATGATGCAGCTTTAGCTGACCAAAAATCACAGAAGTATTCCTTTGGTGTATCTCTCCCTCTCTCTCTTCTAATAGCTAAGCATATTTTAAAGGCATTCCATCCTTTCAAGAGAGGAATTACAATCATTGGTCTTCAATACTACCAAGGCCTAGAAAAACTATGAATGAGGTCTTTTAGAAGTTGTTTTGAATCTACCTCTGGAATCAAACCTAGGTCTGTCTTCCTTATTGCAGGATAGAACACAACACACACACACACACACACAGAGAGAGAGAGAGAGAGAGAGAGAGAGAGAGAGAGAGAGAGAGAGAGAGAGAGAGAGAGAGAGAGAGAGAGAGAGAGAGAGAGAGAGAGAGAGAGAGAGAGAGAGAGAGAGAGAGAGAGAGAGAGAGAGAGAAAAAATAAATTCTTACCCATGTCTCCAACTTATCTTTTTGCTTTGACGGACTGTCATTCTTTGATTTCTGGAGCTTCTGTTCTTCTTCTACCTTCTTGGCTTTTGACTCCCTTTCTTCTTGAATCTGGAATGATAAGATTTAGACTGTGAAATTTCACATACATAAAATGAGAACTACAATATTAATTATAATTCTATTGAATATCTGCCTAATATAATATGATAAAGGGAATCTTTACTCACTGGCAAATGAAATTATCCTATAGTATAAAGCAAAGACGTACTGAGTGAGTAATTATTACGTGCTTTTGGACAAAGTAATAGGAACATTACTGCACCAAGATTTTAGAATTTAATTTATGTTACTGTGGTGCAGGGCTTAGAGAAACAAACAGGGCAAGACATACCCAAGTTTGTGACCACTGCAGGGCATTAGGAAGGCTATCAAGCCTGAATTCCCTAGTTCCAACCTGTCTGTATCTACCCTCATTCCAATGGGGATTAACATGGTAAGAGAGCTTAACTTGGAAAGTGACAAACATGTGTCTGTGCACACTGATGCGTCAGGAAAAGTATCCAGCCTTAGTTTCCCAGCGCCAACCTTTCTGTATCCCTCCAACTGGGGAATAATAGTGACATAAAACGGCAAACAACTAAGACAGAAGTAAATACACCATGCCTTTAGTTTTCTGAGATCTAGGCCTATGTACATGTATCACTCATATTTTCCTACAGATCAGTATACTGTTTAGAATTTGCTCTTTATATCGGGCAAAATCAAAGAAAAAAATAATTAAAACTTACAGTCTCAATTCTCTTCCAATCCTCTTTGCTAATATCGATAACATCATCAAGGTCCGGAACATCCTTCAAATAATTTGGGATGCCGTCGTCGTTCGATGACAGAATGCTACAGTAATTATCCAGCGTTTCAGGACTTATGAAAGGATCTTTGGCTTTGAATGGGGGATGGGTCCCTAATGGTATTCTGCAAAGTAAAAATAATAATAAATATCTATTATTTCATCCAAAATAATTCTTTTGATTTTTATTATCTGTGGAAGTGAATTCAGTTTCTTGTTATAATAACGCTCTAATAAAGGCACACACTAAATTAGCCAAAGACTTTCATCTATGTTAACAATATCTAACACCTAAAGCTAATATGGAAGTTATCTAAATGTATATGGCCAAGATATATTTATCGAACTCAACTCAGGAGGTGGCAAACTCATGTCCGAGCCCGAAAGGGCAACCAGCCTTACTTTCCTAGCTCCAACCTGTTTTTTTCCATTCAACTGTAGATAAGTATGGAACGTATCTAAACGAATATAATTAAGATACATTTATGAAACTCGAATAAAAAAGAGATAAACCCGAGTTCATGCCCACCGCAGTGCATAAGGATGGGCATCAATTGCCTCTGAATTACAAACTGGTTTTCTAAGAAATTGGATACAGTATTTCTGGAGTAATACAATGACTCTGTATGCTAAAGGTGTAGATGCGTATGGTTTAAATCACAGTATCTGTTTGCACACATGAATTTTGACAGGTAAGAATATGATTTAACAAAAGTATATTCTTTGTACTCATACATATGAGTGTTATGATTCTTTGAAGCTCATTTTAGATTCAGTAAAACGATTAAGCAATATAATGGACTTAGAAAATATACAGTACTGCAAAGCTTTTGCTTATTGATTCTGACCTTTGCTGTTATATGTCCATATTGGTAAGAAGCAACCCGGAGATATATAGATAATATTAAAAATTATTAAGGATAATTCTGCCCAAATAATTACCCTATTTATGACAAAATGGTAAACTGATCCACACATTTATATACACAAGGTGTATGCCATGTAATATTTACATGTTTCCAAAATGCATAATTTCTAAATACTGTATACAGACACTCCCCAACTTACAAACGAGCTAAGTTCCAGAAGTCCGTTCGTAAGTTGTGTTTAGAAAAAAAAATAGTACTGTACAGTATATACATATACAGTTCTGTACGGTACTTAGGTTAAAGACACTTAGCTACTTCATAAAATGTAAAGTATACAGTATTAATGAATTTCAATACAGTATTAATAATGAAATATTACTGTACAGTACAGTAATACATAAAATAATACATGGGTAGGTAATGGGTAGCAACAGACGAGAGGTAGTGGAGGAGAAGCTTGAGGAGTAGAGAAGAGAGATGGAGGATAGAGGACTGAAAACCAGCAGGAAGAAGACAGAGTACTTGAGGTTGAGAGATGATGAGGATGGGGAGGTCAATTTGCAGGGGAAGGTGTTGAAAAGAGTTGAAAAGTTCAAGTATTTGGGATCAAGAGTAGCAGAGGATGGTGACCTAGAGTCAGAAGTAACCCACCGAATACAACCGGGATGAAAGAACTGGAAGAAAGTGTCTGGGGTGCTGTGCGATAGGAGAATAGGGATTAAGTTGAGGGGTAAAGTGCATAAGACAGTTGTGAGACCTGCGATGATGTATGGAGCAGAGACATGGGCAATAAAGAAGACACAAGAGAAAAAACTGGATGTGGCAGAGATGAGGATGTTGAGATGGATATGTGGGGTGACAAGAAGAGATAAGATCAGAAACGAGGTAATTAGAGGTACCTCAAAAGTTAGAGAAATATCAGATAAGATACAAGAAAGTAGACTAAGATGGTATGGTCATGTCGTTAGGAGGGATGAACAGTATGCTGGGAGAAGGGTGATGGAAATGGATATACTGGGTAGGAGAAAGAGAGGGAGACCAAAGCGTAGGTGGATGGATTGCATTAATGACGACCTGAAGTCTAAAGGTTTGTTGGGTGATGAGATATGGGACAGAAACAAATGGAGAAAACTGGCCAGAAACATCGACCCCACATAAAAGTGGGAAAAGATGTAGACGAAAAAGATGGTAATGGGTATGTTTTTGTTCATATCTGCGAATGTTTATAACTCGGTTGTTTGTAAGTAAGGGAGCTTCTGTATGTTTCGATATTACTTACATTTAGATAATCATAGTATGAGTACTTTACACCTTGTTACCACACGTGGCAAATCAATAAAAAAAAGTCTCTAATAAATTTACTACATTTTTCTGAAAATTATTCTTGAAGTAGGTGCAGCTAATGTTCTTGTTACAGATGACCAAATTAAAATTTGTAAAAGTACAAGAAAATATATATTTTCCTGCTTGAGGTGAACAATATGTTATCCTCTGGATACCTGGGGTAACGAATATAATTTTGAGCTTTGCCTTTACCTTCTTCCCATTTGCAATTGTTAGTCAGGGATGGGGGACTAGGGGCCCCAGTGCCCCACCCCCACACACTAATAGGAATTGAACATTTCTCCAAAGTTAAATAAGAATGCATATTATAAGTGCCATGACCAAAAAAGAATACCTGTTGAGTTGAGTTACCAATGGATGGAGACCTGGGGAGCAGAGTCTTCTTGGTTTGACTAGTGTTCATGCTAAGTGACAACAGTAGCCTATGTGTATTTTTTCTCCCTAACCAAAATAATTGTGAGGTGCGTTGAACGTGCAAATGATTAATTTAAAACAGAGCTAAAGGCTCTGCAAGTAATGCATGTGTATTAAGCCAGAAACAAAAAATAAATGCACATTTGAAAACTATTGCAAGAGTTCATTGATTTAATCCTTATTCTGCAGGGGTGATATGACAATTGCCCCATTGGATTTATATATGAGCATGACACCGGGACAGGCAAGAAATTTGCCCTCATCAGGGCCGGCACGAAGAAAATATTCAGACGAAGAAAAAGTAAAGGTTAAGGACAATACAGAAATATGGGAATGATTCATGATAGGAAAAGGATGGGAATAAAGGAACAGGAGCAGAGCTTTCTTAATTTAATTATAAAAGAAAACGCTCAAATGAATGAGAAAAAAAGGAATACAAAGATAACAGCAACAATAAACCATCATGATAGCAATTATAAAAGAAACGGCTTAAAATAATGAGAAAAAAAAGGAATATGAAGACAACAGCAACAATAAACAAACATGATAGCAAATGTAAAACAAGTGCAGCTAAATGAAAATTGGTGACATACATTCACAAACATGGGGACACGAAGTTTCGTACATAGGCATTTCATACATAGAAATAAAAACGAGGTTTCGTACAAAGAACAACATATCGCATATAAAATCGGATGAGGTTTCGTACATAGATTTTTTTTTTAAATTGATAATGAGCCAATTCAGTAATTATTGCTAATAAAGTGTTACTTGTTCCAATCTCTAATGTATTTGGTATACTAGTGCAGGAGGCCCATTTTGGGGGTTCCCAAAACGTTATAAGAAAAAAATCCAAAGTCAAATATTAATCAAAAAGTTATTTTATTTTAAATTATACATATAAACATAATTATTTACAAAAATACACATGTTAAAATTTAGCACATAGCAGTATACAATGTAGATATTTACATTAATGTCAGATTTACAGTTCAAATATATATATATATATATATATATATATATATATATATATATATATATATATATATATATATATATATAATATATATATATATATATATATATATATATATATATATATATATATATATATATATATATATATATATATATATAATACTGTATATATATATATATATATATATACTGTATATATATATATATATATATATATATATATATATATATATATATATATATATATATATATATATATATATATATATATATATATATATATATAATATATATATATATATATATATATATATATATATATATATATATAGTTTATTAGTTATTATATATACAGTTCATAATTACAATTACAGTAATCCCTCGCTCTATCGTGATTCACCTATCGCGGATTCACTGTATCGCGGATTTTTTTTTTTTTTTTTTTTTTTTGGCAATTTTTTTTTTTTTTTTATTTCCAAGATGATTATGACACCAGGATGGACCAAAAAATTACAAAATAAAACAGCCTTTATCAGGCTGTAAAGAGAAAGAGAGATGGAGAGTGTAATGACCTGTCAGATGTGAAGGGATTATATAAGGTGTGTAATGAATATCCAGCTCTGCTGGGTTTTAATATACCTCTGCATTACTTTCATGATATCTATTCCAATAATTCTCCTTAGATCTTATTATTATTGTTATTATTATTATTATTATTATTATTATTACTATTATTGGCAAAACAATTTTCCTTTAATGATGATTGTGGAGATTATTATCATCATCATTATTATTATTATTATTATTAAGGGCTCATCATTGTTTGTACATCTGTTGGTTTACTTTAATAACTTTGTACAGTGCCCGTCCCTTGTTGGCTGGGACAAAGAGTGTGGGGGGTTGGGTAGAATAGAATGTTGGAGAGAGAGAGAGAGACATCTTTAATTAACTCTTGTTCATGCAACCAAAACTACATTATTTATTGTAGAAATAATGGTTTAATTACAAATTCGTAATAATAATGAAATTAATAATAATAATAATAATAATAATAATAATAATAATAATAATAATAATAATAATTATAATAATAATAATAATAATAATCTCCACAATCATCATCAAAGGAAAATTATTGTTAATAATGATAATAATAATAATAATAATAGTAATAATAATATCAATAATAATAACAATAATAATAATATCTAAGGAGGAGAATTTTTGGAATAGACATCATAAAAGTAATGCAGAGGTATATTAAAACCCAGCAGAGAGCTGGGTATTCATTACACATCTTTTATAATCCCTTCACATCTGACAGGTCATTACAAGGGCAATAATTAATAAAGTTTTAAAAATTCATGATCACACCAGAACTCGTAATGGTAATGGATTTAAGCTTGATAAGTTTAGGTTCAGAAGGGAAATTAGTGAAAATTGGCTTGGTAATACTGTAGATTCCTAGTAGGATAATAAATGCCAGTATATATATATATATATATATATATATATATATATATATATATATATATATATATATATATATATATATATATATATATATATATATATATATATATATATATATATATATATATATATATATATATATATAAATATATATATATATATATATATATATATATATATATATATATATATATATATATATATATATATATAATGATGATTATGATCTTTTCTTATCGTAATCTTCTTTGTACTCGTGGAAGAAGTGTAAAAAAAAAAGGAAAAAACAAAAAAATAATTTTTTTTAAGGTGTTCTTCCCTCGCGGAAATTCACCTATCGCGGCCGGTCCCAGAACCAAACCCTCGCGATAAACGAGGGATTACTGTATATACATTTACAGTTATTATATACAGAATAACAAGCTAAAAAGCCACAAATGGCACACACGACCTCAGGAACTTAGCTTAACTCTGGTCTAGACCTAAGCACTTTAGTACTAACATTAGCCATTATGTTACTGAAGTTACCCTATAACAATAATGAAATACCCATTTTAATCTGCTGATAATTAATAAAAAATTACTCGTTAATGAGTAAATTAATAATGACCCGCACAAATTACAATGCAGTTAAACGGATTAATATATAGCGAGGTTAAGTGCTAAATAAACGGCCCTTAATCTTTCACATCAAAGATATCAAAATCTTGAGATCTCCTGTGTTAATTATCAGTCACAGTTGAAACATAATTAAAGTGTAAGATTAATCAGGATTTGAAAAATGAAATATATAGGCAAGTATTAATACTAATATATGCATCTAGAAGGAATTTAAAAAATAAAAATAAAAATAAAGACAAAAGATAAAGACAAACTAAAATGCACTTTACCGCCAAAATACATGCCGAAATACCCAACAGTAAAAAGTTCAATTTATTGAACTTTTCTATTGTACGAAACCCCATTTTTTATTTTACGAAACCTCGTTTTGTTTATATACGAAACGCCATATGTACGAAACATCATGTAGCCCGCAAATATTGATAAATAAAATAACATCAGTCAGAGAACGTATTATTTACATACACTTTAAAAAAAGAGCCAAAAACAACACCACCACAAAAAAAAAAACCTGTATATTTTATTTGTCACGAAACACAGCGGTAAGCTATCATTTGCACAAACGTCATTTACAAAAGACAACCTTTATCTAGCATCCAGATGCAGCGACACCTGTCAGGGCTGAAACTGAAACATTAATATACGGATGTGAGCTCCGCATAAGGCATTCTGTAATACTACACTCTCGAGAATTTCAAAGAAATGAAGGTAATGCCCCTTAAGATGATTGCCTCTTTGGAAAACTACCCCATGGAACAACTCCCTCTTTGATATTTGATAATGGGTGCTATGTACAAATATCAAAAACAAATACAGTTTCAAATAAATAAATATTATTTTTTAGATACCATCATACATGCTAAAATATATTTCGTTTTATATGAGAAACAGGTTAACCTATAAACCTAACCTAAGCGTGTTTAGGAATTTGTTTTATCCAATAATACCATGCTTTGTTTAGGAGGAAAACAGAGAGATAAGAGGATATAACAAATTTACAAATTAAAAGTGGATATTTTCTAATGGCCGATGGTAAAGCTTGAGAATTACAACGCAGAAGAACAAATGATAGCTTACCCGTGAATCGTAAACTTGGGAGCAAAATAAAAAGAAAACAGAGATTATGGCAAAAGTTAAAGAAAATGAAATGGGAAAATCAAGAGATTAACAGAATGTATGAAGAAATATTTACAGACTACAAGAGAACTAGTAACCAAGTGAGAAGTGAAACAAGGAAGCAGTTGAAAAATAAAGAAAAACTAGTAGCGAAAAATATTTTAATCCAAAGATTTTCTGGAAGTATGTCCAGACAATGATAAAGACAAAATCAAGGATATCTGATCGGCACACAAGTGAAGATAAAAAGGATAAAACTAGTGACAATAAGGAAAAGGCAGAAGTACTGGCAAAATTCTTCGGCAGTGTGTTTACGAGGGAAACTGAAGGTGACATTCCAAAAGTACAGAGGAAACAAGTCCCAGAATTAAATACTATAGAAATAACAAGGAATGAAATAAAAACTATAATAGATAAGTTGAAAAAGAACAAGTCACCAGGACCTGACGGTTTTCATCCCAGAGTTTTGAAAGAGGCAGTAGAGGACATCTTGGATCCATTGAAGATGATTTTTTATCTTTCTTTGAAGATGCACAGAATCCCCCAAGACTGGAAGAGAGCCAACATCACAGCAATATATAAAAAAGGAGACCGCAGTGACCCAGGCAACTATAGATCAGTAAGCCTAACAAGTATAGCCTGCAAAATAATGGAATCCATGGTACGGAAATAATAAAACATATGCAGGAAAATAAATTATTTAGCAACAAACAATTTGGATTCATAATTGGGAGATCAACGGTGCTACAGTTAATACGAGTTATGGACAGCTGGGTTAATATTCTAGATGAGGGAGAGGCTGTAGATGTTGCATATTGTGACTTCAGGAAAGCATTTGACACCGTCCCGCATCGCCGCTTGTGTGAGAAAATAGAGTGATACAACATAAAAGGAGACATATATGAATTGATCAAGTTCTTCCTGACTAGCAAACAGCAGTGTGTGATTGTCAGCAGAGAAGCCTCAACCTGGAGTAATGTAATCAGCGGCGTTCCACAAGGATCGGTATTGGGTCCACTGCTATTTGTGATGTTCATAAATTACTTGCCAGAGGTTATAGAAAATGGAGAAGTGTATCTTTATGCGGATGATTTGAAAATTTTCAGAAAAATAGTTGATATGGAAGATTGTCATAAAATGCAAGACAATTTAGACGCAGCCAAACGGTGGTCTGATACATGGTTGCTCAAATTTCATCCAGGAAAATGTATTCAGATGAGAATAGGAAAAACAAAAGCTGGAAAAAGAATTTACAAAATGGAAGAAGAACTGAAAGAAGCGTCTTCTGAAAAAAGATTTGGGAGTGGTAATTGACAGTGGACTAAATTTTTCTGAACACATAGCTGAAAAAATTAACAAAGCAAACAGACTTGTGGGACTCATACGGAGAGTGTTTTGTGCACTGAACGAGGAAACTTTCAAGCCTCTGTATACAGCTCTAGTACGTCCCCATATTGAGCATGCCAACCATGTCTGGTGTCCATATAAAGTTCGGGATGTAGTGGCGATGGCAAATGTACAGCGAAGAGCCACCAAGTTGATACCCACACTGAGAGACCTTCCATATGATGAAAGACTGAGAAGGTTACAACTTCACACTTAAGCCTACTGGAGGACAAGAGGAGACATGACTGAAATGCTTAATATTATAAGTGGAATATATGACAAGGAGGTGTGTAATGACCTTTTCATTACGCTTGAATCAGCAACAAGAGGACATAGCAAAAGGGTATTCAAACAAAGGCCATGACTGAACTTGAGGAAGTATTCCTTTGTGATAGAGTTGTTGATGTATGGAATGGTCTACCATAATCAATTGTTGGAGCAAAATCTGTTTACGACTTTGAAATTAAATGGGATCGTGATTGGGAGAATCAAGAGAGGAAATTTAACCACAGAATAGACATTCAGTTCTGCCATAGTCACAGAGAGAGCAGTATAGAGCTGGAAGCACAGGCGCAGTAGCACCCTTCATCCAGGACTCATCTATAAGAATCTGTAAAAGACTTTCATTCGTCAGGTCGTCGATTCGAGACCTGCCAGGGTCTGAGGTTAGAAAGTTCTTTCACTCGAGGTAATGGTCATACATTGCAAAAACCAAAGTACTTCAGTAGGAGGCACCGTCCTAGCCCTTAGTAGAAAAAGGAGTTCATGACGTTAAAACAGGATCAACCAAATTATTTACTAATTTATTATATATACTTTCCCTTTATACAAAAACTGACAAAAATTTTTATTTTCAAACACCCAGTGAGTTGATAAAAGCAATCACAAACTCATTTCTTTAGGGATTAACTAACCTAATTTTATAATATATCCAGAGATACTGGAACACCTACAGTTTAGCGGGGCATACCAATATTCAAAACCTACCAATAGATGGCAATAGGCTCTGACTAGAGAATTGGCGGATGAACACACACACAACAAAAATGGTGACAATAGGCATACGAAACAATTTTTTACTATCCTAACTAAAAATACTTACCTAACCTCTTAGCCAGGGGGCTTCGCCCCCTGGGACCCCCATCTTACTATCATAACTAAAAATACTTACCTAACTAGAATCCATCATTGCAAATAAAATAAGGGCACATCTAGAATTACACAGACTGATAAAACTTTCACAACACGGGTTTCTGAGGGTTTTTTCGTGCCTTACAAACAGTCTTTTTATTCAGAAGTTTACGAAGCAGTAGATTGTGGCAAAGAATATGATACAAGCTCCAATAGCATATATTAAAGTTGTTGCGGTTAAAAAGCTCGTAGTTCGAGTTCCGTTCCGGACTGGCCGGGGAAGTCACCGCCTGGTGCCTCCCCGCCAGCCTCCGAACAGGTCTTTTTCGAAGCCCCGCCGGTTCTACGCCGGGGTGCTCTTTACCGAGTGTCTCGTGCGGCCGGCAAGTTTACCTTGAATAAATAAGAGTGCTCAAGGCAGGCTACTCTTCAAACCTATGCCCGAAAGATAACTGCATGGAATAATGAAAGATGATCTCGGTCTCATTTCTGATTGGCTCTGGGGACCGAGATAATGATTAGAAGAGACTGTCGGGGGCATCCGTACTACGACGCGAGAGGTGAAATTCTATGACCGTCGTAGGACGAACAACAGCGAAAGCATTTGCCAAGAATGTCTTCATTAGCATTTGCCAAGAATGTCTTCATGCATTTGCCAAGAATGGTTAGTTTTACTCAAGTGTCCTGTGTGGCGGGAATAATATCAAAGAATAGCCTCACCGTATTCCCTGCGTGTCGTAAAAGGCGACTGAAAGTGGACAGGGCGGGAGGACTGGGAATCCCCCCCCTTGTATAATACTCCTGTGAGGCTCATAGAAGAGGGAGAGTAGAGGGACTGCTCCCATACTGTGTCTTCTTTGATGTCGGCTACCCCATTACCAACTTTTAAGGGAAACAGCCTCGGTATGTGTGTGTGTGTGTATATCTAGATTTTAGCAAAGCTTTTGATAGAGTTCCTCACAAAAGATTAGTTAAAAAGCTGGAAGCTCATGGCATAGGAGGAGCTGTTCTCAGATGGATCAAAGAATGGTTAAAAGACAGAAAACAGAGGGTTTGCATAAATGGAGAGAAATCGGAATGGGGCTCAGTTACTAGCGGGGTACCACAAGGCTCGGTACTTGGTCCCGGATATCAGTAGTAACCTAAGTAAATTCGCAGATGACACTAAAATAAGTAGAATTATAAATGGAAAAGAAGACATTCATGCTTTACAGGAAGATCTAAATAAATAATCTGAATGTTCGGACAAATGGCAAATGGAAGTTAATGTTGAAAAATGTAAAGTAGTTAAAATGGGCACTATAAAAGACTATACGAGTTATAAGCTAAATAACCATGAAATCATGAGTCCTCAGTGTGAAAGGGATTTGGGAGTTCTTGTGAGTAGTAATCTTAAGCCAAGAGAGCAATGTACAGCAGTCAGAAATAAAGCAAATAGAATTTTAGGATTTATCTCAAGAAGTGTTGGCAATAGGACGGAAAAAGTAAATTTGCAGCTCTATCTTGCATTAGTTAGGCCCCATTTAGATTATGCTGTGCAATTCTGGTCACCCTATTATAGGATGGAAATTGAATCCTTGGAGAGAGTGCAGCGAAGAATGACCAAGATGATACACAATATCAGAAATCTACCATATGAGGACAGATTAAAAAAACTTAATCTACATTCTCTAGAGAGGCGCAGAGTTAGGGGGGATATGATTGAAGTATATAAATGGTTTAAAGAGATTAACAAGGGTGATATTAATAAAGTTTTAAAAATTCATGATCAAACCAGAACTCGTAATAATGGATTTAAGCTTGATAAATTTAGGTTCAGAAGGGACATTGGTAAAAATTGGTTTGGTAATAGAGTAGCTGATGCTTGGAACAGGCTTCCTAGTAGGATAGTAAATGCCAATACCTTAGACACCTTCAAATGTTGATTAGATAGACATATGACAGAGGTAGGGTGGGTATGAATAGGTTAGTGCTTATTAGAAAAATCATAAAAAGAAAAATAGAATAAATAGGTAGAGTAGAATAGAATGGGTTAGACATGCTGAAAATATCATTCAAAAATGGAGCTGCCTCGTGTGTGCCAGTAGGCATGTTGCAGTGTCCCCTATTCTTATGTTCTTAACTTTCAGTCGAACTACTTACCTGAGTGGAGAACATAAGAACATAAGAACATAAGAATAGAGGACACTGCAACATGCCTACTGGCACACACGAGGCAGCTCCATTTTTGAATTGTATTTTCAGCATGTCTAACCTATTCTATTCTACTCTACTTATTTATTCTGTTTTTCTTTTTATGATTTTTCTAATAAGCACTAACCTATTCATACCCACCCTACCTCTGTCATATGTCTATCTAATCTACATTTGAAGGTGTCTAAGGTATTGGCATTTACTATCATACTAGGAAGCTTGTTCCATGCATCAGCTACTCTATTACCAAACCAATTTTTACCAATTTCCCTTCTGAACCTAAATTTATCAAGCTTAAATCCATTATTACGAGTTCTGGTTTGATCATGAATTTTTAAAACTTTATTAATATCTCCCTTGTTAATCCCTTTAAACCATTTATACACTTCAATCATATCCCCCCTAACTCTTCGCCTCTCTAGAGAATGTAGATTAAGTTTTTTTAATCTGTCCTCATATGGTAGATTTCTGATATTGTGTATCATCTTGGTCATTCTTCGTTGCACTCTCTCCAAGGATTCAATTTCCATTCTATAATAGGGTGACCAGAATTGCACAGCATAATCTAAATGGGGCCTAACTAATGCAAGATAGAGCTGCAAAATAACTTTTTCCGTCCTATTGCTGACGCTTCTTGAGATAAATCCTAAAATTCTGTTTGCTTTATTTCTGACTGCTGTGCATTGCTCTCTTGGCTTAAGACTACTACTCACAAGAACTCCCAAATCCCTTTCACACTGAGAACTCATGATTTCATGGTTATTTAGCTTATAACTAGTATTGTCTTTTATAGTACCCATTTTAACTACTTTACATTTTTCAACATTAAATTCCATTTGCCATTTGTCCGACCATTCAGATAATCTATTTAGATCTTCCTGTAAAGCATGAATGTCTTCTTTTCCATTTATAGTTCTACCTATTTTAGTGTCGTCTGCGAATTTACTTAGGTTACTACTGATATCCGAATCCAGATCATTTAGATATACGATGAATAATAGAGGACCCAGTACCGAGCCTTGTGGTACCCCGCTTGTAACCGAGCCCCACTCTGATTTCTCTCCATTTATGCAAACCCTCTGTTTTCTGTCTTTTAACCATTGTTTGATCCATCTGAGCACAGCTCCTCCTATACCATGAGCTTCCAGCTATTTAACTAATCTTTTGTGAGGAACTCTATCAAAAGCTTTGCTAAAATCTAGATATATTGTATCATATTCTTTGCCACAATCTACTGCCTCGTAAACTTCTGAATAAAAAGACAGTAAGTTTGTAAGGCACGAAAAACCCTTAAGAAACCCGTGTTGTGAAAGTTTTATCAGTCTGTGTAATTCTAGATGTGCCCTTATTTTATTTGCAATTATGGATTCTAGAATCTTACCCACTGTTGACGTTAAACTTACCGGCCTATAATTATTCTTTTTAACACGTTCTCCTTTTTTAAATATTGGTACCACATCTGCCAATTTCCACTCCATGGGTACCGATCCTAATTTTATTGAATTATTAAATAATGCAGTTAGAGGACAACTAAGCTCTTCCTTGCATTCCTTTAATATTCTAGCATATATTCCATCAGGTCCCGGAGATTTATGAGCCTTTAATTTATCTATTTCTTTTATTACCTCCTCTCTCGTAATATTTATTGAACTAAGTATATTATCGGGACTGTCTCTGTAAATGGATTCTACTTCCGGAATATTTTCCAACTTTTCATTTGTAAATACAGATAAGAAATAATCATTTAAACATGTACACATCACTTTATCGTCATCTGTGATATGGCCATTGGCTACTTCAATTGGTCCGACTTTTTCCTTAGATTTTGTTTGATAATGTTGATAAAACCCTTTAGGATTTTCTTTAGCTTCTCCTGCTATTCGAACTTCGTATTTTCTTTTCGACTCTCTATCTTTTTAACTTCCCTGTTTAACTGTATATATTGCTGCCTCACCTGCTCTTCACCTCTTTTTAGTTTCCTGTATATTCCTCTTTTAATACCTATAAGATTCTTTATTCTATTGTTCATCCATTTAGGGTCATTTTTTCTCGATCTGCAATGTTTCATGGGAATATAGTCTCTCTGACTATTCTTAAGAGTCATGACAAAATTGTTATATTCCTCATCCAAATTTATATTAACTGACGGGCTGCTGTTCTTTCCTGTGAGAGAATTTAATGTATTGATCTTATCTTGTGATAATCCTTGGCATGTGGTACCCAAATTTCGGGGTAATCCGCTACCTGCGACCTGACCTGCTGGATTAACTACCCACATCTGTACCCCAGAAATCCCTTCCCATACCTCATTAGATAATTTCGTTTTTAAGCCCTCAAAATCTCCTGCTCTAAAGTTTGGAACAATATTCTTATTTTCCTTTATAGTTTCCTTGAAAATTATGTTAAATCTAATGGAATCATGGTCACTGTTGCCCAATTTCTCACCAACTTCTAAATTTGTAACCATATTCTCTCTATTACTAAGAACTAAATCTAGTGTATTCACCCCCCGTGTTGCTTCATGTACATGCTGAGAAAGGAAATTATCTTCTACTACTTCCAAAAACTCCTTAGAGCTACTATCACCTGTTATGGTTTCCCAGTTAATATGTCTAAAATTAAAATCGCCTACAATGCAAACTCTATTTGACCTGCTCACTTTAGAAATTTCATCGTATATAACTTGCGATTCTATATTATCTAGATCAGGTGGTCTGTAGACTACTCCTACAACTAGACTTTCTATATTATTTTTAATTTCAACCCATAAGGTTTCTGAATTTAGATTTGTCTTAATTCCAGACTTAATGCAGCTTCTGAGGCTATCTTTAATATACATAATTACCCCTCCCCCTCTTGTATCTGCACTACGATCAGCATTATAAAGTTTATATCCTGTAATTATGTACTCAGCTTTAAGGTGTTTGCTTTCTAATTTAATCCAACTTTCACTAATGCATATTATATCCGGTCTCTCACTACATACTATGGCTCTCAGTTCTTCTATCTTGTTACCTAAACTACGGCTATTTGTATAATATACTTTTAAACTTTCTCTAGCTTCACCCTTCTTGTGGCATGCCCAGCTAAACTGTAAACTACCCGAGATACTTTCCTAACTCAATACTAGAAGGTAATTCTAGGCCTGAACTTTATATATGCCAAATAGGTTACGAAGAAAATAAAATAGGCAGAGATAGAGTAACACGAGTTTTGCCAAGGCACTTACTTGAAAAGATTAGGTATGTACACTAATGAACACTTCCGCCTCGGTTTATCATCATTATCCATAATGACAGTAGTGTCGAAATCTACATTCCATCAAAATAATTTATCTTCTCCTTCATCCGATATATGTAAATAAAATTTGTAAGAGCGACGATTCGTACTTTCTTCTTCTTCTTAGGAGACTGTCAATTTGTAAACAAATCACCACGTTGTTTATGATTAGAATAGGGTCAGCCTTTATATCGGCTTCTCTATAGTGTCCACCCTATTAAAGTTATTCATAAAATGGGGTTGAACAAACGTAACCAAACCTTACCTAACCTAATCTACTTGAGCAATGAGTAGG